>PITA01010402.1:0-72160 GCA_004023965.1 Spilogale gracilis
TTCCAAAATTCTACTATGCATCAGAATCACTTAAGGTAATTGTAAAAACATAGATCATGAGTTCCCACCAAAATGTTTCACATCAGTATGTCTCTGGTGGGTAAGATAATTTTCAGTTTTATAAGCCCACAGGTGATACTAATGCTGTCAGTCCTTTGAGAACTGCTACTCTAGTGTATACATTCACTGATTTTCTAGAAGACTATACATGAGTTCAAAAATCCCCTTATATAATCAAGATATAACTTGGGCATCAGAAGAATCTAATTCAGTGACGATTATGGTATCATATGCACAAAAGTTTCAAGCTAAGGTTTATTAGGAAAGCCCAAGACTGGAACTTATAGGCAACGTTTTGCTATGCAAGATTATTGCAATCTGTTGAATGTAAATACTAAGAAAATGCATTGTATTTTGAGCATGTGCTCAAGCTAAAACTGAACCCTTTTGAAATCTAGGAAATTTAAAAACAAGCACAAAAATCAAATATAATTTCAAAGTTACAAGCTGTTTTTTTTAGTTTACAAAAAGAAAATAATTTGAGACCAATAATTTGGGAAAAACAATCTTAAGGAGCCATGGGAAGAATCAGCAATGCAGGTGAAGTAAGAGAAGGAAGTATGGGGACAGATTCTTCCCTGGACTCTGCAGAACAGGTAAGAATAGAGCATAGATAAGATATCCCCTGGACTTAAGACAAAGTCAGATTGCCACAGATCAGGAAAGAACTGCCACACAATGCTTCTCAAACTTTTATGTGCCTGTGCATCAATTGGGGATCTCATTAAAATGCCGAGTATGATTTAAGTGGTCTGAAGCAAGTCATAAGATTCCATTTTTCTAACAAGTTTCCACATGCTGTCAATGCTGTTCCAACAGGAGTTCATTTTGAGTAGCAAGGTTTTATAATCAAACAGAAATTTAAGTAGACCTTGCTACAACTGGCTACATAAGGTTTATCCAGGAAACTTGTAAAATGGCAATGAAGAACTAGTAAATTGCTATAAGAAGGCAAGTAAAGAATGTATTAGGGGAGCATACAGACATCAGGGAAATCAGTAAAGAGAGTATCTCAGTAGTCCATGAGAGAGCATATAAAAGTCTGAACTAATAATCATGAAGTTGTAGGGAAGAATCATTTTAAAGGGATATTTTTGGTATAAAATAAGCAGAAATTGGTAAATATAATTTATTATAAATAAATGCAAATGAAAGGCGGAAAAAGTATCTGACTTGGAATAAACAATCTAATAAATTGGAATTCACCAAGAAAAGATAAAAAGAGATAAAAGAGGGCACCTGGGTGGCTCAGTTAGTTTAACAACTGACTTTGGCTCAGGTCATGATCCTGGAGCCCCAGGATTGAGTCCTGCATCAGGCTCAGCTCCACGGGGAGTCTGCTTCTCCCTCTGACCTTCTCCCCTCTCATGTTCTCTCTCACTCTCTCTCTAATAAATAAATAAAATATTTAGAAAAGAGAAAAAAGAGAGAGAGAGATGAGAGTTCATTTCCAAGTGTGTTGAAGTTTTGGAACTTGAAAACGTGTATGTGTGAGTGTGTATGATATCAGATATATAATATATCTGAATATATATAATATAATCATAATATATAATATATAATACAACAATAATATAATAATTATATTATATATTATAATATAATTCAGAAGAGAATTGCATGGCTGGGTCTGGAGTAGGTTGAGATGGAGATTTGAAAGTGTCAGTCTATAGGTAATAGAACCGCTGGAGTTAGTTCAATAATTATCAAGTGAGACAGAAAGAGATAAAAAGAAAGCCATAACCAATATTAGTACTTCAGAGTCTTATTGAGAAAAATCATCTAACAAAAGCATATAGGAAATAATGATCATAGAGGTGAGCTTAAAGTGAGTTTTAAATGGATGGCAATTATTTAGAAGAGAACAGTCAAAAAGACAAAGAGGTCAAGTAAGATAGGGACGGACTATAACTCATTGTATTGTGTTTTAGGAAATAACCACTGACCTTGGCAGGGGGTAAAAATGACAGTGGGATAAAAAGATAAATTAAGCTCTTTTAAAAAGGAAAATAATAGTATGAGCATGAAAGAATATGTTGGGGATTATATACACAAAGGATTATAACATTTACAGAGAAAGGCAATATGTGGTAGAGACCTAATGGATGAACTCAAGGGATATATTTAACCTATTTAACCTGGTTCAAACCCCAGGAATTTAGCTAACAGTTCCATATTATCAGACCATTTGGATTTACATTTGAAAGTATGTCAAGTAGAAGAAAAAAAAAAACGTGGAACTGCTAAGAATATTTTTGATAAGTCCACCAAGCTAAGACATTTCATGCATAAAATCTGAAATAAGCTGAAAAAGCAGGGTGCACAGTGACACAGTTAAGAAGATATTGTGAAACAGTAACTCGTCTAGAAATGAGACGATAGGTTTAAGTGTTTACCAAATTATTTGATTTAGAGGTAGAGGAAAGTTTTAATTGATGTAAGGAACAGCTGAAAATTTGCTAAAAATGTGGTTTAAGAACTCCACAAAAAGTCCTATGTAGTTAGAGTGTTCTAAATAGTGACAGAATAATGCCATCCCATCATCAGGTCGAGGACAAGCCAGGACACATGCATGTGGATTGTCCAAGAACAGCAGACACTTAGAACCAAATCCAAGGCCCAGACATAAAACTGAAGATGCAAAAGACGGGCTTCTAACGCTGGTTCAGTAAAAGAGAGGTAAGTGGTCATAGGAGAAGAGCAGACTACAGGAAAGGGAAGACAGTAAAACGGAGCTTCCACAGAAAATAACATTTGTATTCAGAGACTGGAACAATGGACAAAATGACATTAGCTGAAAATAACCTGAGAGTGTGGGCCTGCTTTGGAAAATATAATTGCATGCCATGCCTATAAAGAAAAGCTTTTGTTAAAAGAAATGGAGAAACACCCAGGGAAATTCATGGAGAAGAAAAGCAGAGAACTAACTATAGATTCTCATGAATTCTTACCAAAGTGAAAGAGAGAGAGAGAAGCAGAAAATGGAGCAATAAAGGAGTTAAAGAAAAGACCATGTACGCACATGCACACACAATTCTGTAGATTATAGACCCAAACAGGAACATGTAAAATAGGTTAAATGCAAAGCAGGCTGAGGAAACTACCTACATAATTAAGGAAAGAACTGGAGAAATAGGAAGAAATGGATGGAATTAGGTCTATTGTTTTCATGAACCACTGGGATATGATTGAATGCATAGGTAAATTCGTTTTGCTTGTACAGTGTCAAGCTTAAGAATTGTAAATGAGTTATATACAATGGCATTTTTATTTTTAAAAATATACTATTGAAAATCAAAGGAGATAATGCAAGTGAAAGTGTTTTGATGAAGTGTTCTATGTGGAAGGTACAATTATTATCTTTACCTTGTAATTCCAGTGCTGGTTTTCAGTCCTTAAACCTCTGCTCATATCTAAGCAATTTGAATTCATTCTGTGGTTAGATGTTATTATCTTGTGTATCAGGCTCTACTGAATTCTAAATATATTTTGTCTAAGTGTGCACCTTCTGTCAACTCATTCGCAAAGCTCTCAAGAAAATCCATCAATTTTTTCTAGCTTCTTTCTGATTAAAAGAAAAATAATTTTCCATGTACACTTTTCAAGAAAGAATATGCTTATTTTAAAAATATTTGTGTTCTTTTTCTTAAGATTTTATTTATTTTTCTGACAGAGAGAAACACAGCTAGAGAGGGAACACTAGCAAGGGGAGTGAGAGAGGGAGAAGCAGGCCTCCCACCAAGTAGGGAGCCTGATGTGGGCCTTGATCCCGGGACTCCAGGATCATGACCTGAGCCCAAGGCAAATGCTTAATGACTAAGCCACCCAGGGGCCCCTAAAATATTTGTATTCTTCTTTCAACAAGAAAAAGAAAAAGAAAAAGAGGTTATATATCAAAAGCCCTATTTTAGTAAGTTTAAAAACACAAGTCAAATAAATCAATATCATGCATTTTAGAGTTGTTATAAATATTCCTACCAAAACACAACTCTATCTTCCAGTTCATAGTAAAGGTGATGAATGAAGTCATTTGAGTTTGAGCTATATCTGCAACAGTCTGCTTTTTTTTTCCAAAATAATAAGTGAAACAAAAAAGTAAATTTTTTTTAAGTTGGATGTTGATATTATGTATTTCATTGTCTTGGTCTCTATACATTTTCGTACATTGTGAACCATCTTATTAAAAATAGAAATCATACAGGCCATGATTTTAAAAAGTGAGAAATCATGTAAGTGATGTAATAAAGATTATAATATAATGATAGAATTACTTCAAAGAAATATAAGAAAACAAAAAAGTAGTACACATATATGTACTACATTTCGTCTTTCCTTAAAAATTAATTTGGAAAATTGTCAGGCCACTCGCAGTGAAAAAAATATTACATTTGAACTATATGAAATTTCCTTTACTTAACTATGTTTTGGCCAGCAAAGTGTAAATTTCTCATGCCTAGCCTGTTTTAAATATCTCTGACTACTTAGCATTTTGAAAAGTTACATATTAATTACAATTTAGGATAAATCTGGAACCTTAATTTTTTAAGGTTTATTTATTTGGGGAGAGGGGAGGGAGCATGAGCAGGAGTAGAGGGGAGGGAGAAGGAAGGGGAAGGAATCTTAAGCAGACTCTGCACGGAGCAAGCCTGAAGCCCATGCAGGGCTTGATCTGAGGGCTATAAGATCTTGACCTGAGCTGTAACCAAGCAGGATGCTTAACCAAATGAGCCACAGGCGCCCCTGGATCCTCAACTCTTTAATGTAATGGGAACATTCTGTTAAATTGTTAAGATAACCACCTGATATATTATATTTATATTGCATTTTATTTTCCAATGGATTGATTTATTTATATTAAAAATTTTCTTAGTCCTAGCTATCTTTATGACAACTTAGATGAATTTTAATTTTATATAGAGACTCATCTTAAAAAGAAATGAGCCTCAACAGGCCTAGAACTGGAAATTACGCCTCTGCTTTTCTTATCAACAGAGTCAATTAGTTAAATTTTGTGTATAACCTAAAAAGCTGCCTATATATATGGAAAAAAAAATCTGTTATCCTAAAATTAGGATATTTCAAAGGACACTGAATGTAAAAAGGTAGAATTTTCCAAATCCCTTGCAGATGAATAAAAAAATGAGCACATTCAATGATCATGTTACTTCTCAAGCAAATGTTGCATAAGGAGCAAAGATAGATGGTTCCTTCTATAAGCAAAAAGATAACTGTTCTATCAATTTTAAGAACTTTTCACAAAGCTGCTCTAAAATAAGGGTCTAATGGCCATTTGAAATTCCTTCAGAGCCCTCTAAAATTCTTTTGAAATGTTCTTATTAAAGCCATATATTAAGGTTATATTTCATCATGACCAGGTGAGATTTATTCCAGATATACAAGGCTGATTCAACTTTGGAAAATCAAAGTATCCCTCCATATTAACAAGCCAATAAAGAAAAATCATACACTCTGAATTGACTCCAAAAAAAAAAAGGGACGCCTGGGTGGCTCAGTTGGTTAAGCGACTGCCTTCGGCTCAGGTCATGATCCCGGAGACCCGGGATCGAGTCCCACATCGGGCTCCCTGCTCGGTGGGAAGCCTGCTTCTCCCTCTCTCACTCCCCCTGCTTGAGTTCCCTCTCTCGCTGTGTTTCTCGCTGTCAAATAAATAAAATCTTTAAAAAAAAAAAAAAAAAAGAGAAGAAGAAAGAAAGAAATAGAAATTAACAGGGGCATCTGGGTGGATCAGTTGGTTGAGAGTTTGACTCTTGATTTTGGCTCAGGTCATGATCTTGGATTCAGAAGATCAAGCCCTTAGATGGGTTCCATGCTCCATGCAGTCTACCTGCAATTCTTTTCCTCTCCCTGTGCCCCTCTCTCTGCTCATGCTCTCTCTTTCTCTCTCTCTCAAATAAATAAAATCTTTTTTAAAAAACTGAGAAAAGCTAATGCCCATTTTTCACAAGTTAGGAATAGAGGGGAATTATCTCAATCTGATAAAGACCATCCACATAAACCTTCATATTAATGACTGAAAGACTGAATATATTTTACCTAAAATAGGGAACCAGGCAAGGGGGTCTGCTTTCACTATTCTGAAAAATGGAAGTTCTGAGAGAGTGCAGTAAAACCAGAAAAGAAAATAGATACAGATCAGAAATGAAGAAATAAAACTGATTTGTTTACAAATGACATAATTGTCTACATACGAATATCCCAAGGAATTTACAAAAAAAATTTTTTTAAAGGCCTATATCTAATAAGTGAGTTTACCAATATCATAGGATCAACACAAAAATCAATTGCATTTCTGTATACTAACAATGAACATGTACGAACTGAAATTAAAAAGACAATACTTTTTATAGTCACTCTAAAGAAAATTACTTATATATGCACTTAATAAAATATGCATAGGACCTCTAACTTGAAAACTAAAAAATGTTGATGACAGAAATCAAAGACCTAAATAAATAGAGAAATATTTTATTGTCATTGATTAGAAGACTCAATAGAATAAAAATGTCATTTACCCCCAAACTGATTTATAGGTTTCATGAAATTTCTGCCAAAATTCCAGCAAAGTTTTCTGTAGGCATTAACAAGTTAATTCTAGAATTTATATGGAAAGGTATAGGCCATAGTCCTTACCGTCCCAGGATTAGCTAAAATACTATTGACAAAGAAGATAAAGGAGGGATCATTCTACTTGATATTAAGGCTTACTATTTAGCCAAATTAATCAAAATAGTGTAATTTTGGTAGAGGTCTAGACACATTGATCAATAAGATAGAATAAAAGTGTTCTAAGTTATATCAATATGCCCAACTGATTTTTGATGAAGATGTAAAAACAATTCAAAGGAAGAATGATAGCCTTTTTGGCATATGGTAATGGAAAAATTAGAAATCTATAAACAAAAATATGAATTTTCATCTAAACTCACTTATTCAAAAATCATTTCAAATTGATCATGGTTTTAAATGTAAAATGGAAAACTACAAAGCTTTTAGAAAAATATAAGATAAATTTTTAGGATCTAGGGCTAGTTAGAGTTTTTAGACTTAACACAAAAAGTATGATTATTAAAGAAAAAATTGGTAAATTGGATATCATCAAAATTTTAAATTTTGCTCTATAAAATCCCATGTGAAGAGAATTAGAACACAAGCTACAGAAATGTAGAAAAGATTTGAACACCACACATCCAGCAAAGGACAAGTAAATTTAAGTATATATTTAAGTAAATAAAGTATATTTAAACCTTTAAAATTTAATAGGAAATATTCAACCTGATAATAAAAATAGGCAAAAATTGTGAAGAGACAGCTTACTGAAAAATATATACAGATGGGAAATAAAAATAAGAAAATATACTCAATGTTAGAAAAATGGAAATGAAAAACACAATAAGATATCACTATATATCTATCATAAAGCAGTAAATATTAAAAATATCAAAAAATGTAAATACCAGGATTCAGGGAAATTGACTACTCTTATATTGATGGTGGAAATGCAAAATGATATGACAACACTGGAAAACATTTATATAATTTCTTATAAGTATAAATATGCAATCACCACACAATCCAGCAATTGTACGCTTAGGCATTTTCCCCAGAGAAATAAAACTTAAATTATCCAAAACTCATAAGTCAATGTAGCACTTTTATTATTCACAATAGCAGTTTTATTTATAATATAATTCATAGTAGCCAAAATCCGGATAGCCAAATATTGGAATAGCCAAATACTAGATATAACCAAATACTAGATACCATCTACCATGAATTTAGGAACAACATGGAAATTATTAGACTTCTGTATACATACCATGGAATACTACGTAGCAATAAAAATCAACAATTATTGATTCAAGCAATAACTTTGAAGGTTCTCCAGGATATTAAAATGAGTTAAAAGTGGTTATCTTAAGGGATTACATTCTGTGTGCTTCTATTTGTATAACATTTTGAAATGGCAAAATTTCAGAAATGGAGAGTAGTGGTTGAGGAGTTATGTGACATGGTGGGTAGGGGTACAGGGAAGAGATGTGGGTGTGATTACCAATGGATAAGAGCCACATGAGCAATCTTTGTTATGAAACCATTCAGAATCTTGACTATGGTAACAAATAAACAAATCTACACATTTGACAAAATTATATATAACTAAAATACTCACATAATCAGACATGAGTAAAGGTAAAACTAGGCAAATCTGAATTACATGAGTAAATTGTATCAATATCAATATCCTAATGTGATGTTCTGCTATAGTTTTGGAAAATTTTTCCATTATGAGACACTGGGTGAAGAGTACAATGAGATATCTCTGCATTATATTTTACAGTGCATAGAAAATTTACATTTGAGAGACAAAAACTCAAGATATTTTCATGGTATTGCCATTTTTCTCCCAGTTGTTTTTATAAAGCACTTTCTTTTTAGGTTTTAATTTGCAAAATAATTTCATATTGAGTAACTTTACTTTGGAGAAAATAATTTATACGTAGGTATATACGCATTCACTGTGTTGGGTGATAAGTTAGTATAACTTGCAACACTGACAAGTTGTGACACCATTAATTCCAATCAGCTGTGACCTAACCTGTACATTTTCATATATTAGGCCTTAACCTGTTTAGTATTTTATAGCAGTTAAAGAAACTCTTTCCTAAGAGACCATGTAGTGAAGTCAGACAGCCAGTACACAGGCACCACAGTCAGGACAAGTGAAAGGCTGAGCATTGTAGTAAGTATATAAATGAGCCAGAGCTCTTGAAGGCTGTGCAATCGATCTCACTTTAAAATGAATGGGTTCTCTTGATGATAGCTTTGTTTGTGTGTTGGGTACTCGACTGAATCTGTTTGGATAAGTAAAACTTGGAAGGAGGCATTCTATCTCTTTTTTTCTTCAACAATCAAACATCTTATAGATAAGCTAGTTTTCAGACCTGAATTTATTTAATCTATTAACATCAAACTTATTTGTAACTGATAGGAAGAAAAACAGAACAGTGAGGATTCTGCTCATTTAAGTTCAGTAAAATTGTGTAGCAGCAGAACATCTACACTACAGGTTTTGCTGGCATAAGTCAGACAACACATGTCCCCAAAATCATCTCCTTTCTCTCCTGTAAATTCTAAGACCTTCACAACTAAAATTAGTGGAAGGGAATACTGGGTAATCTACAGCTTTTAATTATCTGTGCCACTGCTGCTCTCCTATCATTAGCCTCGTGATAAGTAGACAAGTGGGGAAATCTATATTCATGATGAATGATGTAGTCTATATCTCTGGGGAAAGTGGGTGAGCCAATTAACTTATTGAAGCGAGAGCCTTAGCACAGTGAAAGCAATCTTAGCTAACCTTCCTACAAATCCACAACAACCATAGGCAAAGATTTGTTTTGGTGCCAAACACTTCAAGAAAGAGAAAATGAGTATTAATAGCTTCAAACTAGTTGAAGGAACTTAGCAGATAATTTGAAATAGAAAATATTTTTAATTAGCTAACACTGAAGAACTTAAATGATAATAATAATAAATAAAACCATACTGTGAGTGGCTTAACATTTCATTCGAAGTTTTTATTTTTCCTCACTTTGGCTAATTGGATCATTTCCACATGAATGAAATACATGCTAAATTATTTAGAGATAATTACACGGCTATGCTGTTGCTAAAATATTAAGACACAGTTGTCCCACAGGAAACATTGCAACAGACACAGTCACATGAAGAAATGAATAGCCAAGGGAATAATGAAGGGGAATTATAAGAAAAGCCTATAGAACCAGAGCAGTGTTATTAAAATTAATTTATTTTCAAAATATTATAAACACTTATTTTTTCATCCCCTCCACCTCTACAAAATGAATGGCTCAAGTACCAGACCCTTATATTTGCTTAATCTGAAAACTTGTGTCAGAACTTAGACAGCAAATACATATAAATTAGATTCATAACCAATATTCCACTCCCAATGAACATGTTATCAACCACAACTGCAGAAAGAAAGAGTTCTATTCTCTATAGTTTAACTAAAGTGAGCCAGCTTTTCATTTAATAATGCCATTATTAATATCTAAACAAAGTGCTGCAGATCACATTAGTGGACATTGAAACTAAGTGCATCTTGACTAATTATAAGTGGTAGTTTTAGGTACTGCATTCCTCGGGAACTGTGTGCACTAATTGAGTACATTTTTGCATCATTGATCTTTAGTTAACAGTTCATTTGATGCCAGTTTTTGAGCTAAAGAAATTGTATATTAAGTAAGAGATGGAACCTAGGAAACAGCAATTTCTCAAGTTTGAAGTTGTTATGGAGCAAAATAAAATTTACTACATTACATGCATGCAATCTATTCTCCTGACTTTCTGCTGCCAACTCCTAAAAATAATTCTGTTTTTCTCTCTTGACTTCACTGCATTCCTCCATCATTCAAGGGAGGTTTAGCCACCTAGTTAAAGGACTTATGTGCTCTAGAATCAATAGAATAGAGAGGTACACAACCCTTTAAGCTGGGATGTAAGATTTTTTTCATACATATGGTGTTAGTGTATCTCTATACTAAGAAAGAAGAAAGAGAAAGAAAGAAAAAGAAAGAAAGAAGAAAGAAAGAGAAAGAAAGAAAGAAAGAAAGAAAGAAAGAAAGAAAGAAAGAAAGAAAGAAAAAGAAAAGAAAGAAAAAAGCTATAGACAGAACCAAAAGTGGAGACAAAGTGAGGAAACAGAGCCTTAAATCCAAGTTTTTAGGAAAGATCTGGTAGGGGAGGTATTTTTTCTATGTTATTAGTTATTAATTTAGGAATAAAACAGATTTCAGTGAATCTGCAAGTTAAGAAAGATGCTGAAGTGTGGGTGAGGAAAGACCATTTTAGGAAATAATACTATGGATTTTGGATAGGCTTGCTTTAGATAATTTCTTAGAGGTGTCAGTAAAACACTGGAAGGAGTTTAAGTATTTTGAGGCCTAATAGTTAGGTTCCCAGATCATCAACCTTATCCCTGCCACTTTTCCTTTGCCTGGAAATAGAAACTTGAATGTCCTCTTACTATGAGAAGTTTCCTTTTCTTCTTGATCTGCTTTGTAATTATAGAAGCGTTCATCTTCTTCCAGCCCTTACTTCTGGACCATCACTGAGGGATCACAAATCTTGGTTTTGTCATACCATACTCCAACAGAAGGAATAATGGCTCTTGGAGAAAATTCTAAAATAATAATAATAATAATAATAATAATAATAATAATAATAATAAATTATAAAAAACACAATGATGGTAGTTTGCCAAAAAAAAAAAACAAACAGGAGCCAACTGACAGAGCTCCTAAGGTCAAAAGCTGGAATAATTTCAGCAAAAAATATAGGATTGATTTAGTATCCTAAGTATAACAAAAAGTTCATCTTGATAACAACAATAAAAAGAGTGAAGAATTTAATAAATATGGAAGAGACAAGTGTCCCATGCAGAAAAAAAACACAACTAATTTGTGCAGACGCTCCACCTTTTTGGAGCTGGAGCATACCTCCTCACTTCTAAAGTGAGAGCTACACATAATGATGTCCTTTGAAAGAGTACAGTATAGAAAGCAGAAAGAGAGAAAAATAACTTTATAGTGGAGAAAGCTGACAACCTCTACTTCAGCCAGATGCTTAAGGTCAACATCAACATCAAGTTGATAGGATGTCCATTTGATAAGGTATGAGGGAAATGTCACTTTATCCTTGTGATCTTCCTTCCCCAAAACACCTAACCACAGCCTAACCATGAAAAAAAAAAAAATCAGACAAATACCAACTGAGGGACATCTACAAAACATTTGACCATACAACTCAATACTTTCAAGGTCATAAAAAAAAAAAAAGAAAGAAACAAAGAAAATCTGAGAAACTATCACTGCCAAGAGAAGCTTTAGGAGACACAACAAAATGTAATAGAATGTTCAGGATGGGATCCTGCAACAACAACAACAAAAAGTGGAGGGTCATTAGGTATAACCTAAGGAAATATGAAGAAATTATGAGTTTTAGTGAATAATAATATCTATATTGGTTATTAATTATAACCAATGTAGCATACTAATGTAACAGGCTAATAATAGGGGAAACTGAATATGAAGTATATGGAAACTCTGTACTATCTTTTTAATTTTTCTTTGAATCTGAAATTGTCCTTAAATTACAAAGTTTATTTTAAAAAATCACATGACAAACTTTGTAAAATTATTCTTTATTATTGTCATTTAAAAAGGAACAAATAATTAATATGGCCCATGGATTTCTATATTTTCCTTTCATATTTACCTGTAGCACAGATACAATCCTTGAGGTACAACTTCTGTCTTGCCACCAGGAGAAAAGAGACATAAAGATACAGGCCAACACATAAGGATGGAGCGGAGAAAGGCGAGAAGAAACTGAATTCATGATAGCATCACTGAACTGCCTTTTTCATTTCTGAACTTCCTACCTTCAGAATTATTTCCTGAAAAAAAATAAACGTCCATCTCTTTACGTGACAAATAGTCCAAAGGACCAGCAAACGTACCCCAAGAGAAGAAAGGCCAAGGATTAAGGCTCTGCAATAAACGCAGTATTTTAACAGTACCAGTACTTTTCCTTTCTCCTCCTTATGCCACAATCTCAAAGATCCAAATGCAACAATTAATTCAGAGTGAGAAGGTAGAGTTAGGAACTGATTAGAAGCTGATCCTGCCTCCCTAGCCACTGAAGGCTTCTGGCTGCCTCAAGCCTGTCTTAGGGGAGAGAAGAAACTTGATATTATAATGTACAGACTGGAGTTATATTTCACCAGACTAGACTTTTATTATCTCAAAGTCATGAGAAGTTTCTAGGATTTCCCCCAAATGTTTATCCAAGAGAAGGGGAAGAATGAGTGTGAGGAATGGGGCTGAAGAGATAGTGGGAACCCCTTTAAAGTTGTTCATTTTCCCACCAATCCAGTACATTGAATAAATTGGTTATATAGGTTTACAGAAAATTTAGGGAGATTCTTGTCTTCTGGTAGCTTGTGTTTTATAATTATCAAAAACTCTTTTTTTAAAAATATTTTATTTATTTGACAGAGAGAAACACAGCTAGAGAGGGAACACAAGCAGAGGGAGTGAGAGAGGGAGAAGCAGGAAGCCCAATGTGGGGCTCGAGCCCGGGTCTCCAGGATCATGACCTGAGCCGAATGCAGTCGCTTAACCAACTGAGCCACGAAGCAGTAAGAAGAGCCTATTTATGTACCTACCTATAATGAAAGAGAGAAGATGACCTATATCTCAACAACAGCAACAATGAAAAACTTCCTAATGTGTTGGTATACGATCAAGTTTAAAAATACTAAAAATAAAACTAAGCTCCTGCTTATAAACTTTAATTTATAGTTTGCTTCCTTTTGTTTTTGGATAAACTTTATTATCAAAACCTTTTCATCTTTTTCTTCTACATTTTTTTAAATTATTCATTTTTTCTGGCTTAATATAATGCACTTAGATATATAAAGGCTATCTTTCTCTAGGGGAGGGAAGGATAGATTACAAAGACTACTTGGGAAATCCTGTTAATATAAAAACAACATAAGAAGCAAATTAACTAAGTGGCACTGATGAAGACTGGCTGCAGAATTTGACTACCATTTAGCAAATCTGAAGCCATACTGAATTTGTTAAACAATAGAATACTTTAATAGAATCTAAAGTATAATATCCTAGAATATAAGTTACCTATTACTAAGAAACTTGAGGTTAGTTAATGGAAACATTGCCTTAGAGCCACAATTTGTAACAGCATGCATAAAAGGCGTAAGATCATAGAAATTTTAATATGAAATTATTTATTAGACTACTAAAAGACACATTGAAGAAATACATGGTTTCTTGAATATGGTTTTGAAATATAACTGTTTGGATACCTTAGAAATTAAATATATTACCAAACATGCTAAAGTCAAGTAAAACTACTTTTGACAATATAAAAATCAATAATTCCATAAGCAAAGATAAAAATATGTCACCAAAAACTTCATTAGTAAATATTAAACAGTGCTTCAACTCTAAAATAATTATTTTCCTTACATCAAGAATTTATTCCTTCCTGAACTTTCTACCCAACTTAGACATGATATTTAATAAACTTAAAGTCATCTTCATTTTCTGATGAACATGCTGTTACAAGAAAATGTACATCTTTTATTCTATTTAACATACAAATCATCTCTATACCTATAAAAGTAATCACTTTGAAACTCCCATAAAAATCTCTACTTGGACATTTTCACTTGGATTTCTTTCTTTAAAAACAAAAAGTCTTATTTACTTATTTGAGAGAGAGCACAAGCAAGGGGCTTCTGGCTGATTATGCCACAATCTCAAACATCACATATGCCACATATGAAAGGCAAGGGGAGAGGGAAAAGTAAGTTCCCATTGAGCAGTAAGCTTCCTGTGGGGCTCAAACCCAGTACCCCAGGATCATGATCTGAACCAAAGGCAGATGGTTAACCAACTGAGCTGCCCAAGTCCCTATGGATTTCTTTCTTAATGGGCATAGAAACACAGAATTACTCTTGAAGATTGCATCTCAGTCACATACTCCATTCTAGAAATATCCACAAGATTGACAGCACATTGAGAAGCCTTAAAATTGAAACCCACATAATTCCGTCATGCTTTTGAGTATTGGTAAATGATTAGCTTGTCACCAATATTGGGCATGTACACCATTCTTCACAATTCTTACTAAGTTATCAGCAACTTCTAGTGATCTCTCCTGGAAGAGCTCCATATCCTAAGCTGTCAATTAGATGACAGCCCCTAATTAGTTCACTTAACTTGAGCTTTTCCTTCATTTGACCAATGTTGTATGCTTTTTTGCCTATCTTTGTGGCAGATAAAAAAAGAAAGAAAATAAAAGTTTTGCTTTAGTTCTACCATCCCCTCCTATTTTTTTCAGTCCTAAGTCTTTTTGCATCTCTTGCTCTGAACATATATTTAAATTTTCATAGGTTGGTCCTTACTATTTTTTTTATGGCTCTGTGTTTCTTTCCAACTTTAACCCTTCTAATGTTATGCTTACAGGTTTATAAAATCCTTTTATAAACATTCTTGATTATATTTTCTTATTCATTCTCTCTCTCTTTTACTTTTTGCCCTTTCTATATGGCCTTTGTAAACATAAGCATTTTGGCCAGCTATGTATATAAGCCTGCGAGATGTACCTCCAGCTAGTTTCAGAAACCCTCCTTTAAGTATAATCAATTAATCAAAATATTAGTCAATTCTCACAATGGTATGTAACTAGAGATCAACAAGAGGAACGATGAAAAACCTACAAATATGTGGAAATTAAACAACAGATTTCTGAACAGCCAACAAAACAAAGAAGATATCAAAAAAGAAAGAAAATTTATCCTAATAGAATAAAAAATAAAAACACAGTGTAGCTTAGGGGATATAGCAAGAGCAGTTCTGAGAGGAAAATGTATAACAGTGAATGCACATATTAAGAAGTTAGAAAGATCTGAAATAAACAATCTACCTTTATATTTCAAAGCAATAGAAAAATAAGAATTTAAGCCCTATGTTAGCAGAAGAAATAATAATAAGATCAAAGTGGAAATAAATGAAATGGACACCAGAACAACAATAGAAATAATCAATTAAAGTAAGAGCTCTCGCAGATGACATGATACTTTATATGGAAAGCCCAAAGGACTCCACAGCTAAACCACTAGAACTCATACAGCAATTCAGTAATGTGGCAGGATACAAAATCAATGCACAGAAATCAGTTGCTTCCTTATACACTAACAATGAACATATAGAAAGGGAAATTAGAGAACTGATTCCATTTACTATAGCATGAAAAACCATAAGATACCTTGGAATAAGCCTAATCAAAGAGATAAAGGATCTGTACTCCAGGAACTACAGAACACTCATAAAATAAATTGAACAAAAGACAAAAAGATGGAAAAGCATTTCAGGCTTATGGGTCAGAAGAATAAACATTGTTAAAATGTCTATACTGCCCAGAGCAATCTATACTTCCAGTGCCATCCCAATCCAATTTCCACCAGCATTTTCCAAAGTGCTGAAGCAAACAATCCTAAAATTTATATGAAACCAGAAAAGATCCCAAATCGCTAAGGAAATGTTGAAAAAGAAAAATAAAACTGGGGCATCATGTTACCTGATTTCAAGCTTTATGACAAAGATGTGATCACCAAGACAGCATGGTACTGGCACAAAAATAGACACATAGACCAATGGAACAGAACAGAGAGCCCAGATATGGACCCTCAACTTTATGGTCAAATAATCTTTGACAAAGCAGGAAAAAAGATCCAGTGGAAAAAAAACACTGTCTCTTCAATAAATGGTGCTGGGAAAATTGGACAGCTAGGTATAGAATAATGAAACTCAACCATCCTCTTACAGCATACACAAAGATAAACTCAAAATGGATGAAAGACCTCAGTGTGAGACAGGAATCCATCAAAATCCTAGAGGAGAACATAGGCAGTACCTATGACATCGGCCACATCGACTACTTTTAAGACATGTCTCCAATGGCAAAGGAAATAAAAGCAAAAATGAACTTTTGGGACCTCATCAAAGTGAAAAGCTTCTGTGCAACAAAGGAAACAGTCAACAAAAACAAAAGGCAACCCACGGAATGGGAGAAGATATTTACAAATGACACTACAGACAAAGGGCGGGTATCTAAGATCTATAAAGAACTCCTCAAACTCAAAAAATGGGCAGAAGACAAGAACCGATACTTCTCCATAGAAAACATACAAATGGCTAAGAGACATATGAAAAATGTTCATCATCATTAGCCATCAGGGAAATTCAAATCAAAACGACATTGAGATACCACCTTTCACCAGTCAGAATGGCCAAAATTAACAAGACAGGAAACAACAAGTGTTGGAGAGGCTGTGGAGAAAGGGGAACCCTCTTACACTGTTGGTGAGAATGCAAGTTGGTGTACCCACTTTGGAAAACAGTGTAGAGATTCCTTAAAAAATTACAAATAGAGCTACCCTATGACCCTGCAATTGCACTACTGGGTATTTATTCCAAATATACAGATGTAGTGAAAAGAAGAGCCATATGTACCCCATTGTTCATAGCAGCAATGGCCACAATCGCCAAACTGTGGAAAGAGCCAAGATGCCCTTTAACAGACAAATATATAAAGAAGATATAGTCCATATATACAATGGAATATTACACCTCCATCAGAAAGGATGAATACTCTACTTTTGTATCAACATAGAGGGGACTGGAGGAGATTATGTTGAGTGAAATAAGCCAAGCAGAGAAAGTCAATTATCACACAGTTTCACTTACTTGTGGAGCGTAAGGATTAACAGGTAGGACATTAGGAGAAGGAAAGGAAATGTGAATTGAGGTAAATCATGGGGTGAGATGAAGCATGAGAGACTGTGGATTCTGAGAAACAAACTGAGGGTTGTGGATGGGAGGGGGGTTGGCGCATGGGTGAGCTTGAAGGTGGGTATTAAGGAGAGCATATATTGCATGGTGCACTGGGTGTGGGGCATAAGCAATGAGTCCTGGAACACTGAAAAAATAAAATAAAATACATTATTTAAAAAAGAAAGTATGAGCTCATTTTTTAAAAGATAAAATTAACAAAGCTTTATCTAGACTAAAGAAGAAAAAGAGAAGACTCAAATAATATCAGAAATCAAAGAGGAGACATTATAACTGATAACTACATGAAATACATAAGATAAGAAACTGCTATGAACAATCATATGCCAACAAGTTACATAATTGAGAGAAACTGCTAAATTTCTAGAATATACAACTTACCAAAATTGAATCAGGAAGAAACAAAATCTGAACAGACCAATGAGTAAAGAGACTGAATCAGTAATCAAAAACCTCCCAACAGAGAAAACCCCAGGACCAGATGGCTTCACTAGAAAATTCTACCAGTCATTTAAAGAAAGATTAATGTCAATCCTTCTCAAAATCATCTAAAAATTTGAAGAGGAGAAAACACTCCCAAAGTCATTCTAAAGGATCAACATTACCTTGATACCAAAACCAGACTTAGACAATACATAAAAACTATAAATCAACATTTCTGATGAATACATATGTAAAAATTCTCAACAGAATATCAAAACAAATTCAAGAACATATTAAAGGATTACATATCATGACCAAGTGGGATTTAGGCCTGGAAGACAAGAATGTTTCAATATTTTCAAGTTCATTAATGCAATGAAAGATAAAAATCGGGGCGCCTGGGTGGCTCAGTTGGTTAAGCGACTGCCTTCGGCTCAGGTCATGATACCGGAGACCCAGGATCGAGCCCCACATCGGGCTCCCTACTCAGCGAGGAGCCTGCTTCTCCCTCTCTCGCTCCCCTTGCTTTGTTCCCTTTCTGGCTGTATTTCTGTCAAATAAATAAAATTTAAAAAAAAAAGAAAGATAAAAATCACATGATCTTCTCAAAAGATGTAGAAAAAGAATTTGAGAAAATGTAACTTTCTTTCATGATAAAAACCTCCAAGAGATGCCTGATCATGATAAAGGCCATATAGGACAAATTTGCCACTAATATTATACTCAGTGGAGAAAAATTGAAAGCTTTTTCCTCTAAAAATCAAAAACAAGAGAAGGATGCTCACTGTCACCACTCTTATTCACTATAGTAGTAGGAGTATTAGCTAGAGTAATTAGGAAAGACAAAGAAATAAAGGATACTTCAGAAAGGAAGAAATAAAAGTGTCACTATTTGCAAATGGTATGACTTTGTATTTAGAACATCCCAAAGACAACCAAACAACTGCAGTAACTAATTAATGATTTCAATAAAGTTGCAGGATATAAAATTGAAAAAAAAAGCAGAAGTCAGTTGCATTTCTATACACTAGTAATAAAACATCTAAAAAAATAAAGAAAACTATCCCATTTGTGATAGCTTCAAAAACAATAAAAAGCTAGGAATAAATTTAACCAAGGAAAGGAAAAATCTATACAGTGAAAATGACAAGAAATGAAATTGAAAAATAAAAAACCAATGGAAAGAACTGTCATCCTAAAGGATCAGAATTAATATATTTAATTATCCATAATATCCAAAGCCATTCATAGTTTTTTTTTTTTTAAAGATTTTATTTATTTGACAGAGGGAAACACAGCCAGAGAGGGAACACAAGCAGGAGGAGTGAGAGAGGGAGAAGCAGGAATTCCCGCCGAGCAGGGAGCCCGATGTGGGACTTGATCCCAGGTCTCCGGGATCATGACCTGAGCTGAAGGCAGTCGCTTAACCAACTGAGCCACCCAGGCGCCCCAACCATTCATAGTTTTAATGCAATCCTTATCAAACTTTAATGCCATTCTTTACCAAAAACAAAAACAAACAAAAATACCTTAAATCTGTATAGAAACGCAAAATTCCCAAATATCCAAAGCAACAATGAAAGAGAACAAAGCTAGAAGCATCACACTTGCAGATTTCCTGATTTCAAACTATACTACAAAGCTATAGTAATTAAAAAGAAAAGACACTGTCATAAAAAATAGACATATAGACAAATGGAACAATATGAAGACCAGAATTAAACCTCTGCATAGTCAACTAATATTCCACAAGGGATCCAAGAACACCAAATGGGGAAAGGATAGAAAACCTAGGGAAGAAGCTCCTTGACACTGATCTTAGAAATTTTTTTGGATATGACACCAAAACCACAAAAAACAAAAGCAAAAAATCAATAAATGAGATTACATCAAACTTAAAAGCTTCTGCACAAAAAAAGAAACAATTAACAACATGAAAATCAACCTCCAGAATGGGAGAAAGATTTTGCAAACTATATATCAGATGAGGGATTTATATCCAACTAAATCGTTTCTATACCCTAGCTATTGTAAATAATGCTGAAATAAACATGAGAGTGTTTCATTTTCCTTGGACATATACCCAGAAATGAAATTCCTGAATCACATGAAGGTTCTATTTTTCATTTTTTAAATTTTAATCTTAATATTCAAGATATAAAAAGAACTCATACAATTCAACAACAACAAAACCCCAAACAATTTGATTAAAACATTGGCAGAAGAACTAAATAGACATTTAAAAAAAAATGCATCCAAAAGAGACATACCTGAAAAGGTGCTCAACACATCTAATAATCTGATCAATAAAATAAATAGTATTGCTAAACTATAACTCATAGTATAAAATAAATATATATTCATTTATACTGACTGATATACATAAGTGATCTAACTAGTTAATTTGAAAAAAAAGATGAGAAGAGATAAATCTTCCATATGGAGGAATTGTATATATATATATATTCTCCCACCCCATCCCTGTAGGAGTTGGAGCTTAATTCTCCTTCATCCTGAGTGCACAATAAACTTCATAACTTGCTTTCAAAATATGGAAAGGGAACAATTTGGAAAAGGAAAATTAGTAACAATACTATCAGAGAAAGCTGGAAAACATTACTTTATTAAAGTGATCAAGATTAAATCATCATATGTACATAGAATGTAATGTGACAGGATATGAAAGTCAATTCATCTCTGTGGTATTATTTCTAATAATCCATAACCCCAGTCTAAGGATAAAAAATATATCAGACAAACCCAAACTGAGAATCATTCCACAAAATGACTTACCAGCATGCCTCAAACTCTCAAACTAATAATTAAAAAAAAGGAAAGACTAAAAAACCACTGCAGATCATTTAAGACTAAAAAGACATGAAGAGTAAATGCAATGTGGTATCCTGGGTTGGATATTAAAATAGAAAAGTGTTAATTGAAAAACTGTTGAAATTTTAATTAAGTCTAGAATTTAACATAGTCTGTTTATTTCTTTATTTTAATAAATGTGTCCTAGTAATATAAGAAAATAACATCAGGAAAACTGAATCTAGGTGAGGAGTACCCTTGCAAGTTTCTTTAAAAAATCTAAAAACTTTCCAAAGTAAAATTTTCAAAATAAAAATATAATTATATATATGTTATTGTACAGTTTACTTATTTAAATCACAAATATTTAACTAATAGGTAATTTATTCTAAAACCCCTTTGAGGTGTTTTATGCATAGTTTCAATGTGCTGGGGAGATTAGAGATATAATGGGACTACATTTTACCTGTACTTATTAATTAGCACTGTCCAACAGAACTCTGTGATGATGAAATGTTCTTTACCTGTGCTATCCAATACTGGAGTCACTAACTACACATGACTGTGGAGCACCTGAAATGTGATTAATGAAACTGAGAAAATTTTATTTAATAATCACTTATGCCTAGGGGCTATTGTGTTGGGAACACAGTTCTAGATAATCCATCCCTCAAAGCAAGGAATCACCATCATAATTAATTTTGTATTTTTAATAGAGTTTCTTTAATATATTAAGCAAACAAAAATTACATTTATAACATTTTTTTTAAGATTTTTTTATTTATTTGACAGAGAGAAACACAGCCAGAGAGGTAACACCAGCAGGGGGAGTGAGAGAGGGAGAAGCAGGCTTCCCGCCGAGCAGGGAGCCCGATGTGGGGCTCTATCCCGCGGTCTCCGGGATCATGACCTGAGCCGAAGGCAGTTGCCCAACCAACTGAGCCACCCAGGTGCCCCAAAAATTACATTTAATAGAAATACTATCATTTTAGCACATATAAACAGAAAGATAAACAATTATATTTGTTAGCCAATAGTCATTTCAAATTTAAGTGTATTTGATACACAGAGAAGTGCATTTGATCTACAGTTAGGTTAGTTACTCTCCATTCTCTCCAGCCCTTAACAAGTTCATGTTTTCTTGCTTCTGTGCTTCTGGATGAAGCATGCTGTTTTGAACTAAATAATCTTATATTCTCTCTTTTCTTGAGATACAGTCTGATGTGACTTGATGAAATGTGACATGCTTGTCACTTTTTGTTAGAAGTGAGTATAACTGGGCAAATATCCATGTAACTAGAATGTTTTCCCATTATTCGTTCCTGGAAGGTAATAGTCTACTAGCACAGCCCTACGTGGAAAAAAGGAGAAAAGAAAGAAAGAAAAAAACACTGGCATTAAAAGCAGTTGATGCCTTAACAAAAAACAATTAAAGCTTTAAATTTAAGAGAGACTGCTTCTATATTCTCAGGATTCTGTCTTGCTTCCCCATAGTCTTATTTGAAAGGTTGAATAATAATTACTTCTTAAACAAATGATCAGAATATATAGGTGGAGTGAGATGAGGAACAGATAGGACCAGTACACCAGTATTGCTTTTTTGTGGAAAGCATATTTAGTGAAAAGGGAGAGAAATTGTGCAATGTGTGGTGTATAACGAGAATTGTTTCTTATTAGAATACTTTTCTGACCTGTCCAGGAAGCATTATACTTTAAGCCATGTTCTTAGTGATGCAGAAAATTTCTACTTATAATGTCATATGAATTCCACCTTCTACTATTATGAAAATGAGGAGTAACAGAAAGATACTCCATTTTCTTTCTGTCACTCTCAAAAATATTAAGGTAATAATATGAAAAAGTATTTATCTAAATGACTATCTCTTTTTAAATTCCATGCAAGGCAAGAAATAGCCCAATGCAATTTGATTTAATTTATACATGGTTGACAAAAGATAACATATAGCTGAAAGAACGTATTTTAGCTAGTAAAAGTAGAAATCATTTCAAGGAGGCCAAATATTCTAGATTTACCTTTAACTGTCACAGATAAAAAGGATTAATTAATGAAGTCTGCACTCAATAGATAAAGGGCTCCTTTGGTAGTCTGTTAATTTTCTTGAAAGAGAAAGATAGCCCAGGTTGAATTTCCTCTTTAGCTTGAAATGGATTCCAGCTCTTCCTTCTTAATATCAGGAGAAAAAGAAAAAGAATATAAAAGCTAAAAATTAATCATAAATATTACATCAGTAGCATCCTTTAAAAATGGTCTAAATATGCAATGTATATTTAAAGTCATGAATCTCATATACTTCACAAGATATCATCTAGAATTTTCTTAAAAATCAAAGAATCTGAAATCTGTTATAGTTCAGATGATTTATTGTACTAAAGAATATTAACATTATATAGTGTTACATTAGTCAAATTAGATTCCATGCACATAATGATGGAATAGAATCTCTCATTTATTCATTTTTGAGTGGAAACAATGTAAATTTACAACTTATTTTAAATGTCTTCTCAGCGTTGGGTGAAACACTCTTTTTTTCTTCTTAAGATGTTATTTATTTATTTGACAGAGCGAAACACAGCTAGAGAGGGAACACAAGCAAGGGGAGTGAGAGAGGGAGAAGCAGGCTTCCCACCGAGCAGGGAGCCCAGTGTGGGGCTTGAACCCAGGACTCTGGGATCATGACCTGAGCTGAAGGCAACCGCTTAATGACTGAACCACCCAGGCACCCCAGCGTGAAACATTCTTAACAATACCTGTGATGTAGGTAGAACTTATACAGAGAATAAAATAGTGATATTCCTTAAAGGAAATAACATTCAACTTTGGAAAGACTCACTAGGAAATAGTCTTACAGATGTTATGAAAATGTCATAATAGCCCACAATAATCAATAACAACCTATAAACTTAGACTTAAGGTCTGACGACAAAAAAAAAAAATTAAAGTTAACCCCAAATGATGCTTTAAGAGTTTCAAGTTGCTGTTATGAAATGTGTTAAAAATTGAGCCATTATTAAAAACATGAGAAAACTATTTTTAATGTGAATTTTTTTCCTCACATGTTGAATGATTTTACATGACAAAGTGAAGATACTATATAGTTGAGAATTATTCCCAAATTTTATCTCCAGTCTGGATCTCTCTTCTGATGATCAGAGTCATAGATCCAAATCACCAGTTAGATGGTTTAATAGGTAACTCAATAGGTACCTTAATGTGTCCAAAAATAAACTCTTGATCTATCTCTCAAAACTTGCTCTTCTCAAAGTCTTGCTTCCCCAAAGAATCTACTATCTAAGGGTATGGCAACCCTCTTGAGTTATTTCACAAACCTAATGTTGTCCTTGAATTTTTTCATATTTTCAGAAAACACATCCAATCCATTAGAAAATTCTGCTTCAAACAGTATCCAGAATACAGCCACATCTCCCCACTCCCACTATACTATCATCTCTGTCTTAAGTTATTGCAGTAATAACTGGTCTCTTTGCTTCAGACTTTGTTCCACACCTCATATATACTCCATTCTCAATACATGTAATGCTTCTAATGCATAAGATGGATTTTTGTCACCTCTCTCATCAAAATTGTTCTGTGGCTTTTCAACTGAAAAACCCCAAATCCTTATGATGGCTTATAAGCACTTATATATTTTAACACCCTACCCTTTTTTGGTCTCATCTTCTACTATTTCTTTTTTATCCACCTACTTCACACAGAACTGCTTCACATTGAGAACAGTAAGCATCTTCCTTTTCCCTTATTGTTCTCTCTGCCTGAATGATCTTCACCCAGATATCCTACACAGCTTCTTGCATGACCACCTTAGCACTTCTCACAAATGTCACTTTATCCATTTACCTTTCTTGATGACAATTTTAAAAACAGTATCTCACATTCTCTATACCCCTTCTCTGCTTTACTTTTCCTTATAGTACTTATTATATATTTTTAGCGTGTTTCCCCTAAAAATATGTTATTTAAGGGCAAAAACTGATTATCTCTTGCACTAACCATTCTATCCCCAGTTCTTCAAACAAATGCCAATTATAAGGCAGCTCAATAAATTTTTGATGGATAAATAATTGATATGTAAATAACATATAACCATTGGATTATAGTTTTGTTTACCTAAGATATCAAACATCTACTGTGGTCTCTTCAGCCAGTTTCATATTTAAACTTCTGATTCAAAACCCACAGTGTACTGATCATGTTTACCTGTGGCATTTTAATTTCAAGAAAACCAGCAAACATTTGTTTTGTTTTACTATACAAAATCACTGTTCTAAGTATTCTGGAATAAAAATGTAATATAAACTCAAATACCTTATTTTTTTAATTAAAAATACAGTTCTAGGGGTACCTGGGTAGCTGAGCTGGTTAAGCAGCCAACACTTGATTTTGGCTCAGGTCATGATCTCAGGGTTGTGGGATTGCACCCCCCATACCACCCTCTGCCCTCCCCCACCCCCATGAGGCTCCATGTTCAGCACGGTGTCTGCTTGAGAGTTCTCTCTCTCCCCCGTCTCTGCCTCTGCTTCAAATAGTAGCCAGAATACAACCACATCTCCCAACTTCTCTTGTTCTCTCAAATAAATCTTAAAAAAATAAAAATAAAAATACAGTTCTAGTATGATTTGCTTTACAGACAAATGGAAGAAAATGCAGGTAGGCATGCAATTATTATTAACATCTCTTCATAGATACAGAGCATGGGTAGGGAAGTTAGTCATTGTTATCACATGCTGGCTTTGAGACTGATATCATGTGAGTATTGTTTCCAGGAAAACATGCCTTGAATATAATGATTGAATTGTGATCACAACTTCAAAGACTGTGGGGTACATTATGCAAAACAATACATGAGATAGAAAAATTAAACTTCTTGAGGTGCAATTTAACATAATGATTCCAAAATTACATTTCTTTTAAATCAAATTGCAGGGGTGCCTGGGTGGCTCAATTGGTTAAGCCACTGCCTATTTACTTTATAAATAAATAAACTCTTGAAAAAAAGAAACACATTGCAGACCAAATCAAATATAGAAAGAGAATCACACAAATACAAAATGTACAATGTGGCCCAGGAACAACCAATTTGTAATTTCTGATACAAAGGAATTGTAACATACTTAGGTTTTTCTTCTTTCTTGTTAACCATCTTTTGTATTAGAAGAGTGATACTTGACAAATGGTTTATGTGTGTTCCAAAAAAAAAATGTTGGCAAGACCCAAAAATATGTAAATATTTATCTAATTCTATCATGGGGAAGAAGGACCTGTAGTTCTAGGCAACCAAGTCCAGTTTTTAAGAAGGAAATACTGCTATTATGGAACAGTATAATATATCCAGTTGCCTTGAGATTACTAAAAGGAAAAGGAAGAGGAGAAGGGGTGGGAGGAGATGAAGATGAAGAATACAAAGATAAATATGAAAAAGAAGTTAAAAAAAGAGAAAGAAGGCAAAGATGGTGATCCCAATTAACTTTCAATCCTTTTATTCCCAAAGTCTAGTCACTACATATGGCAATAAATTAGCTCATAGTTTGCAAGCATTAATAGTAATGATCTGTTTAATTATTTTTATTCATTCATTCATTTAATAAATAGTTTTTAGCACTTGCTACATACAAGGCTCAACTACATGTACTCAACTCTGGGTCATCTGGAGAATATTATACACAACTCCTGCCTTCATGTGGCAGTACTGTAGTAGACTCCCTCCTTAGGAAGGTGTGTTCTGTCCTGAATGCTAAATGATGACTGTGTTTTTAAACTGAGTAACTGAGTATTTGTTCTCTAATGAAAATAAATGATATCTGAATTATCAAGCATCAGTTGCTTGTGAGATCATTAAATGTTAATCAGTGACATGTCATCAGATTATTCATGGATTAAAATAAATTTAAGTCTTATTTCTAGAATAACAGCTCAATGAATCTGTTGAGAAAAATTGGCCTATGATAGTCTTATCCAAGTACTGTCATTCTTTGGGACTGCCCAGAGCAGTCTTCATCTCTTTTCTATTTTCCTTTCAAAGGTTGCATGGTATATATATATATATATTTAAAACCTACAGACATGTAGAAGAGTTATAGGTTTGGATTAACTGTAAATACTGGAGAAAAATTCACTTAAAGAGTAGCTGGACAGAACTAGATGAGCAGTTGATAGGAAGAAAGAGGGTCAGTGTCTTTCCAGGCTAGAAAGCAACATGACAAAACATGCATAGACTGTGTGCAGAAGCTATGAAGGGGTGGTAGGAATGAGTCTATATTCTACAGAACTTTGATGTCATTTAAAAGAATTACATGGATAATGGTCAGCTTCTGTTTAGTGCAGAGTGGCAACAATGAGTAGAATAAATTAAATGAGCAAGAGATTAAATAGCAGATAGCTGATAAAGACAGCCGACTGATTCTCTGAAAGCCATTTTGGCAGAAAGGGATATGGTTCACCAAATGACCAATTCACTTAATGACTCATTCAAAAGAAGACCAATTCACCAGATTGTTTTTCCCTTCCCCCCAAAATGGACTTAACTGATTACATATAAAATGCACAATAATTTCTGTTGCGTGGAAGCTTTCAACAAGCTTTACAAACCAGTTTCCACCCAGAGATTTGGTTTTGATATAGTCATTGCCCCACTATTTTTGCCCCAGCTGCTATACCAGAAGGAGCAGTAAATATGAATTTATTTTTACAGTTACTATTTTTTAAACAATGATCAGATCCATCTCTTCCAGACATTTTTAATGCATGTACTATCTTTCTCCCTTTTCTTAATATGGAGATTTTTAAGTGGATCTATCAAATTAATTGTTCATGTTTTTCTCATCTCATGAATCCCATGCATCATGCCATTCAGTATCATATACATGAAATGATAAATTTCTTCAGGTGAAATTTAATAGCTGTTTTATTCTTTCTATGTTTATAGACTTTGTCAGTCAGCAAACAAAATTTATGTGTACATGTACATTTTCACATATCACTGTTAACTTTCCCATTTATCAGAATTCTTAACCTGTGGGAGCTGTACTCTAAATTAGACACATACTTCATATAAGTTAATACAGACATAAATTCCAAAAAATAGAGAAAACAGGAAACTGTACTAAAGTGAAAGTCTACCCATTTTCATATAAAATGTTGATTATTCAAGAAGTGCTCAGAGGTGACTTCACCAAAATGACAACATAGGTTGTTCCCAACTTCACTCTGCCTCGGAGAAGAGTTAACAAATATTCATAGATAGACAAGACTGAGAATTCTAGTCTTGGGATGGAGGATGAAGTACTCCCTACATACAGAGACCAAGATAGACCACCACATTAGAAGGAAGAGGAGCAGCATTATGCTGATCACATTGCCCCTCCCCTGGCCAGTGCCACATCACACTGAGAGGTCTTACAAGCCTGAAGTCTGTCCAGTAGGAAAAGAGAGACTAGGGGGGACATCAAGGTCCCCAGCATTGTGAGTCACTTCTTGGGAGTCCCTATCCCCTCTTGCCCCATGGATATTGTGGGAAAATCTGTAGACCTTAGCCACTGGGAATCTGATTATAACAAACGTGATGGGGGTAGAGAAGTAAAAGTGCAAGGTTTACAAATTCTATTGAAGATATTTCATGTAAGCCTCATGGTAACCACAAGAGAAATACCTATAGTAATTACATAAAAGACAATGATAAAAAACCAAAACATACTTATACAAAAGGACATCAAAACATGCAAAAAGAGAGATAGAGACTGAGAGAGAGAGAGAGAGAGAGAGAGAGAGAGAGAGAGAGAGATAACACGATATAAATAAGGAACAAAGAATCTACAAAACACCCTAAAAACATTAACATAATGACAACAGTAAGCCCTTACCTATCAATAATTACTGTACATATAAATAAGATAAACTCTCTAATTAAAAAATAGAGAATGGATGAATGGATTAAAAAATAAGACCCACTGATATGTTGCCTAAAAGAGAATCACTTTATGCCAGTACCATATTGTCTTGGTGATCAGAGCTTGGTAATAAAGCTTGAAATCAGGCAACGTGATGCCCCCAGCTTTTTTTTTCTTTTTCAACATTTCCTTAGTGATTCAGGGTCTTTTCTTGTTCCATAAAAATTTTAGGATTGTTTGTTCTAACACTTTGAAAAATGCTGGTGGGATTTTGATTGGGATGGTATTGAAAGTATAGATTGCTCTGGGCAATTTAGACATTTTAACAATGTTTATTCTTCTGATCCATAAGCAAAGATGGAATGCTTTTCCATCTTTTTGTGTCTTCTTCAATTTCTTTCATGAGTGTTCTGTAGTTCCTGGAATAAAGATCCTTTATCTCTTTGGTTAGGTTTATTCTAAGGTATCTTATGGTTTTTGGTGCTATAATAAATGGAATCAATTCTCTAATTTCCCTTTCTATATTTTCATTGTTAGTGAATAAGGAAGTAACTGATTTCTGTGCATTGATTTTATAACCTGTCACATTACTGAATTACTGTATGAGTCCTAGTAGTTTGGGGGTAGATTCTTTTGGGTTTTCCACATAAAGTATCATGTCACCTACACTACAGATAAAGGGCTGATATCCAAGATCTATAAAGAACTCCTCAAACTCAACACCCCCCTCCAAATAATCACATCAAAAAATGGGCAGAAGACACAGACACGTCTCCAAAGAGGACATACAAATGGCTAGCAGACACATGAAAAAATGTTCATTATCATTAGCCATCAGGGAAATTCAAATCAAAACCACATTGAGGTACCACCTTACGCCAGTCAAAATGGCCAAAATTAACGGGACAGGAAACAACAAGTGTTGTAGAGGCTATGAAGAAAGATGAACCCTCTTACACTGTTGGTGAGAATGCAAGTTGGTGTACCCACTTTGGAAAACAGTGTGGAAATTCATTTAAAAATTAAAAATAGAGTTACCTTATGACCCTGCAATTGGACTACAGGGTATTTATTCCAAAGATACAGATGTAGTGAAAAGAAGGGCCATATGTACCCCATTGTTCATAGATGCAATGACCACAATTGCCAAACAGTGAAAAGAGCCAAGATGCCCTTTAACAGACAAATGGATAAAGATATGGTCCATATATACAATGGAATATTACACCTCCATCAGAAAGGATGAATACTCAACTTTTGTATCAACATGGAGGGGACTGGAGGAGATTATGTTGAATAAAATAAGCCAAGCAGGGAAAGTCAATTATCACATGGTTTCACTTACTTGTGGAGCATAAGGATTAACATGGAGGACATTAGGAGAGGGAAAGGAAATGTGAATTGGGGTAAAGCATGAGAGACTGTGGATTCTGAGAAAAAAATTGAAGGTTTTAGAAGGGAGGGGGTGGGTAAGCCTGGTGATGGGTATTAAGGAGGGCATGTATTACATGGAGCACTGGGTGTGGGACATAAACAATGAATCTTGGAACACTGAAAAAAATAAAATAGCATATAAAATAATAATAATAATAATAATAATAATAATAATAATAACAACAACAATAATAATAGAGAATCACTTTAGTCCTAAACATACATGTAGACTGAAAGTGAAAGGACAGAAAACATATTTCAAGCAAATGATACCCAAAACAAACAGCAACAACAATAAAGAAGAGGTAGCTATACTTATATCAGAGAAAATAGTCTTTAACTGAAAAATGGTAAAAAGAGAAAAAGATCATTATATAATGATAAAACTATAAATCCATCAAGATATAAAAATCTATACATACAACAAGGAACAGATATATAAAGTAAAAGTGAACCAAGCTAAAAGGAGAAATAAGTAGTAATACAATAACCGTTGGGTACTTTAACATCCCATTCTCCACAATGTATGGATTATCTAGGCAGATAAGTAGAAATAAAATGGTGAATTTGAATATTACTAAGGACCAAATAATTCTAGCAGACATATACAGAACATTCCATTTCACAGTAGCAGAATACACATTCTACTCAAGGGCATTGGGACATTTTCTAGGACAGATCATATGTTAGGCATAAAAAAATGTCTTAGCAAAAGCAAATATTTTGTGATAATACCAACCATCTCCTCTTACCACTTGGCATGCAACTAGAAATCATTATTAACAGGAAGAACACTGGAAATTTGGGATTACATAGAAATTAAGCTCTCCTGAATGACTAATAAAACAAAGAATGAATTAAAGAAGAAATAAAGTATCTTGAAAAAAAAAATGAAATCACAACATACCAAACTAATAGGATGCAGCAAAAGCAAGCATAAACGAAAGAGCCTATAACAGAGGAAAAACTTATACTAAGAAACAGAAAAACCAAACAAAACAAAAACAAGGAGTGCCTGGGTGGCTCAGTCATTAAGCACCTGCCTTCAGCTGGGGCATGATCCTGGGTCTTGGGATTGGGCCCACAATGGGATCCCTGCTGGGTGGGAGGTCTGCTTCTCCCTCTCTCACTCTCCCTGCTTGTGTTCCCTCTCTAGCTGTGTTTCTATCTGTCAAATAAATAAACAAAGTCTTTAAAAACAAAAACCAAAACAAAATAAAAGAAAACCTAAACCTACACCTTAAGGAACTAGAAAAAAATTGAGCCCAAATTTAGCAGAAGAAAGAAAATAATAAAGATTAAAATATAAATGAATGAAATAGAGAAGAAGAAAGCAATAGAAAAGATTAATATAATTATATATAATTAATATAAATGAATGAAAGAGAAGAGGAAAGCAATAGAAAAGATTAATGTCAGATAATATAAGTTATATATATAAAGTAATTAAATTAAATATAATTAAAATAAGTTATATAACTAAATTAATTAATATAAATTAGTTGATTCTTTGAAAAGATAAACAAAATTGATAGCACTTTTGCTAGGCTAAAGAAGGAAAAAAAAAAGAGAGGACCCAAAGAAACAAAATTATGAATAGAAAAGAAGACATCACAATGGATATGATGGAAATACGAAGGATTATAAGAATCTACTATGAACAATTATATACCAATAAGCTGGACACCTAAGAAGAAATGAAAAAATTCTAAGAAACATATGTAACCTACCAAGATTGAATCAGGAAGAAAAAAAAATGGAATAGTCCAATTACTAGTAAGGAGATTGAAACAGTATAAAAAATCTTCCAATAAAGAAAAGGCCAAGACTATGTGGCTTCTTGGTGAATTTTATCAAGATTTTAAAGCATTACTACTAATCCTTTTCAAACTCCTCCAAAAGAATTAAAGAGGAGGGAATATTCCCAAATTCATTTTACAAGGGTAAAATTACCCTATTACCAAAGCCAGAAAGAAACACTACAAGAAAACTTAGTAATATTTAAATATACAGTCAAAATTTCTCAATAAGTATTAACAAACTGATTTTGGCAGCTCTTTAAAAAGATAATTCACCATGATCAAGTGAGATTTATCTCTAGGATGCTACTGAAGTTCAACATATACAAATTCATCAATATGATACATCCTGTTAATAAAATGAAAAAGAACTATATGATCACCTTCACAATAAAAAATACTTTTTTGAAAAAATTCAGCATCCTTTCATGGTAAAAATCCTTAACAAATTAAATATAGAAGGATTATACCTAAGATAATAAAAGCTATATGACAAGACCATAGTTAATGTTATATTCAATGGTGAAAGTTTGAAAGCTTTTTCTCTAAGATTGGGAACAAAACAGGGTTACCCATTCTTAACACTCCTATTCAAAAGAGTCCTGGAAGTTCTAACCAACCAATCAGGCAAGAGAAAGAAAAAAAGACATTCTAATTAGAAAGGAAGAAGTAAATTTATCTATATTTGCATATGATATAATTTTATAAAAGCAGAATCTAAAGACCACACTGAAAAACTCTTAGATCTAATCAGTGAATTTAGTAAGATTAAAGGATACAAAATTAACATAGGGAGGTTAGTAGCATTTTATAAGACCAAAAAGACAATAGAAAAGATCAATTAGACAAAAATCTGGTATTAAGGAGAGTACGTATTGTATGGAACACCATACGTGGTGCATAAACAATAAATCTTGGAACACTGAAAAGATAAAATAAATTATTAAAAAATTAAGAAAATAAAAATAAAAATGATAAACATAATTGACAAAACTTGATCACCTTCACAGTAAAAAATACTTTTTTGACAAAATTAGACTCATCAAGAAAAAAAGATAAAATAAGTAACAAAAAGGAAGAAAGAAAGAAAGAAAGAAAACAGAAATAAAAGAAGAGACATTATAAATGACATTAGAGAAGTGCAAGGTCTCATGAGATTAACAATTAAACATCAACAAATTAGATAACTAAAGAGAGAAATAAATTTCTAGAACCATGGTCTATAAGACTGAATCATGAAAAAATAGAAAATATGAACAATTACTAGTAAGGAGATCATATCAATAACCAAAAATGTCCCCAAAACAAAAGTCCAAGACCAGATGGCTTTACTGATGAGTTCCCCAAACATTCAAAAGAGAATGAATACCAATTTTTCTAAAACTCTTCCAAAAAGTAGAAGAGGAAGAAATATTTCCTAACTTACTTTTTGAGTCCAGCATTACCTTGATAACAAAATGGAACAAGGATGCCATAAGAAAATACAAGTATAGGGCAATATCATCTATAAATATAGATGCAAAATCCTCAACAAAATACTAGCAAACTAAATTCAACAATTCATTTTTTTTAAATATATGCCATGACCAAATGGAATTTATTCCAAAGACATAAGGATGATACAATATTGGCCGATCAATAAATGTGATATACATTAAAAAAATTAAGGGCAGAAATCACATGATGATCTCAATAGATGCAGAAAAGCAATTGAAAAAATCAACATCTTATTGTGATAAAAGCTCTCAACAAAGTGGGTATAGAGGGAGCATAAATCAATATAATAAAGGCCAGGGGTACCTGGGTGACTCAGTCAGTTAAGTACCTCACTCTTGATTTCAGTTCAGGTCATGATCTCAGGGTCATGGGATTGAGCCCTATGTCAGGCTCCACACTCAGTCCCTCTCCCTCTACTCCTCCTCCTGCTCCTTCTCTCTCAAATAAATAAAATCTTTTAAAATATATATATTAAAGGCCACATATGACAAGCCCACACTAATATCATACTCAACAGTGATTATCTGCATGATTCTTCTCTAAGATCAGAAACAAAACAAGAGAGGTACCTGGGTGTCTGCCTTCAGCTCAGGTCATGATCCTGGAGTCTTGGAATCAAGCCCTGCATTGGACTCTCTACTCGACAGGAAACCTGCTTTTCCCTCTCCCACTCCCTCTGCTTGTGTTCCCTCTCCAGCTGTGTTTCTCTCTGCCAAATAAATAAATAAAATCTTAAGGAAAGAAAGAAAGAAAGAAAATCTGAAAGAAAGAGAGAAAGAAAGAAAGAAAGAAAGAAAGAAAGAAAGAAAGAAAGAAAGAAAGAAAGAAAGAAAACAAGGATACACACTATCCCCACTTTTATTCAACACAGTATTGGAAATCTTGGCCAAAGCAATTAGGAAGAAAAAGAAATAAAATGATCCAAATCAGAAAAGAAGTTAAACTGTCACTATTTGGAGATAGCATGGTATCATATATAGAAACTGTTAAAGACTCTCCACCAAACAACTGTTAGAATAAATGATCCAGTAAAAGTTCAGAATACAAAGTCAATATAAAAAATGTATTGTGTTTCTCTATACTAATTAATTATAAGAAAGTTAAGAGAACAACCTCATTTAGAGTTGTATCAAAAAGAATAAAATATGGGGCGCCTGGGTGGCTCAGTTGATTAAGCAACTGCCTTCAGCTCAGGTCATAATCCCGGAGACCCAGAATCAAGTCCCACATCGGGCTCCCTGCTTGGCGGGAAGCCTGCTTCTCCCTCTCTCATTCCCCCTGCTTGTGTTCCCTCTCTGGCTGTGTTTCTCTCTGTCAAATAAATAAAATCTTAAAAAAAAAGAAGAATAAAATACCTAGGAATAAATTTAACCAAGGAGGCAAAAGACCTTCATATTATAAAATACACATTGAAGATATTAATGGAAGAAATTGAAGAAGACATAAATAAATGGAAAGATACTCTGTGTTCATGTACTGAAAAAATTGATATTGTTAAAATGTCCAAATAACCCACAGCACTACATAGATTCAATGTAATGTTTGTTATTACAATGGTATTTGTTTTGGAGGAATAGATGAAACAATCCTAAAATTTGTATGGAACCACAAAAGATCCTGAATAACTAAAGCCATCTTTGGAAAGAAAAACAAAGCAGGAGGCACCATGTCTTCTAATTTCAAGCTATATTGCCAAATCCTAGTAAATCAAAACAGAATGGTAGTAGCATAAACATAGGGACATAGATCAATGGAACAGATCAAGAGCCCAGAAATAAACCCATGCAATATATGGTCAACTAATATTTGAGAAGGAATCCAAGAATATTCAATGGAGAAAAGATAACCGCTTCAATAAACAGTGCTAGGAAAATTGAGTATTCACATGTATAAAAATGAAACTAGACCTCTATCTTATACCACTCACAAAAATTAACATAAAATTAATTAAAGACTGAAATGGAAGATAAAATGATAAAACTCCTTTAAAAAAAAAAAAGCATTGAGGATAAACATACTAAGGTGGCTCAGTGGATTAAGCATCCGCTCTGGATTTTGGCTCAAGTCATGACCTCAGGGTCATGAGATCAAGCTGACATTGGGCTCCTCTATCCTCCTTCCTCTGCCCCTATTTCCCCTCTAAAAATAATAATAATAAATAAAAATTAAAAATAAAAGGCTGCGGTGATAAAAAGCTCCTTGCAATGGGTCCTGGCAATGACATTTTTGGATATGACACTTAAAGCAAAACAAAAAAATTAAAAATAAGCCAATAAGTCTACAATGAACTAATACCTTCTGCAAAGCAAGAGAAATGATCAACAAAATCAAAGCATACCCTATAGAATGGGAAATAATATTTATAAGCCATATATCTGTAAAGGAATTGGCATTCAAAATACGTAAAGAATTAATACAAGCCAATTACAAAAAAAAAATCCAATTAAAGCTGGGCAATAGACCTGAATACACATTTTTCCAAAGACAATATACAAATAGCCAATGGTCTATATGAAAAGGTGCTCTACATCACCAATTACTAGGGAAATACAAATGAATAACACAATGAGATATCCTCTCAAAGCTGTTAGAATAACTATCACCAAAAAGACAAGAGGTAAGAATTGTTGGCAAGAATGTAGAGAAAAGGACACATGTGTACACTGTTGCTAAGATTTTAAATTGGTACAGTCACTATGGATAAAGTAGAGATTCCTTAAAAATTTAAAAATAAAACTACCATATGACCTAACAATTTCATTTCTCAGTATTTATCCAAAGTGAAAACATTATATTCAGGATATATCTGCACCTCATTTATAGCATCATTATTTATAATAGCCAAGAAATAGAAAAAATCTCAGTGTTCATTGATGGGTGAATAAAGAAAATCTGCTATACATATGCAGTAGAGTATTATTCATCCAAAAAAAGAAGGAAATCTTGCCATTTGTAGAAATATGATGGATCTTGAGAGCATTATGTTAAGTGAAATAAGTCAGACAAAGACAAATACTGTAACTGTATGATCTTATATGAAGAATCAAAAAAATAAAAGAAAGAAGAGAAAAAGCCAAACACATAGCAAAAGAGATCAGTTTTGTGCTTACTAGAGGCAAGGGTTGTGAGGAGAGGTTATTAGTTAAAGGTGATTAAGAGATACAAACTTCAGTTGTAAGATAAATAAGTACTAGAATGAAATATAAAACATGAGTGAGTACCTTAGCTAACACTGCTAACTCTGCTATATGGTAGATATGAAAGTCTTTAAGAACATAGATGATGAGTTCTCATCACAAGAGAGGAAAAAACGTTTTGTTTTATTTAAAAAAGAAAAAAGAAAAAAGTGATCAGGGTCTGATTTTAAGGATATGCTTAAAACAGACTTTCGAGACAGGGAGATAGCGGAAGGCCAGGTGACCCCATTATGGGAAGTCCCCTGAAGTGAGCTCAATTCCTGCAAAAAAACACTACAGGAACACTGTGAGCACCCATGAAATCAGCCTGAAATGTAATGTTTCACACTCCTGGATCACTACGGGGGATGAAGAGCATCGGCACAGAGGTAGAGTAGAGTGGGAGCGATCGGAGGGATATCCAAAGACAAGGAGCACAGGGGAGGAAGCCCGCAGAGGCAACCCACTGGAAAACAATACCCCAGCATGAAAGTGCTCTGTATTTGGGGAACAACAGCAGATTGTGGTCTGATTCAAAGCAAACAGAAACGGAGTGACTGAGGGGCAGCCGGGGAAATGGGGATATAGATCGGCAGAGAGAAAGTGCACCCCAGTGCTGTGCTAGGGAACGCAGCAGAGCGGAGTTTATTTTTCTGCTGCTTTTTTCCTTTCTTTTTTTTTTTTCTTTCCTCTGATGCTTTTCTCTGCTGCTTCTCTCCACTCCATGACCCAGGCACGGACCCTTCCAGGGAAGGCAATTTAGCAGACTTGAGTGCAACATGTGGGGCCATGGGACCTCAGTCCCTCCTGCGTGGGGGTCACCACAGACTCTCTGGGCAGAGAAAAGGTTGCACAACCCAAAATCAGTTGCAGTTTCTGTGACACAGAGGGAAACGACAAGCAGGGGCTTTGGACAGGAATCAAACCAGCGTCTCTGCCTGCCTGGCTGTGACAGGCAGCCAAGGGAGAAGATACAGGGAGAGGTTGTGGGCCCCCCCATTGTCCAGAGGTTTGCTAATTAGGGGCTCTCTCTGGGAAGGAGTCTGGGTGCAGACATCTTGCTCCGAACTGACTTCCTGAACAGCTGCAAAAGGCTGCAAAAGAACAAACCCCCCAGAGAACTGAACCCTGACAACCTGGTTGCCATGGAGCCAAGTCCCTGGGAAAGGGTGGAGAGTCACAGCCCAGGTAGAAGGGACTGAAAAACAGTGCAGCAGACCCCGCCCCCAGAAGGTGAGCCAGAAACACAGGAGGCCAGCACCCAAACTGTAAAACCCCAACATCGGGGGAAAAGACAATTTATTAAACTCCTGGTACTGCCCCAAAAGCTGTATGCTTTATTGACACAGTTTTTCACCTTATTTGCTTTTTTAACTTTTTTCTATTTTTACTTTTAAGGTTTCCACTTTAAAATTAGAAATTCATTCTCACAGTTTTTGTTCTTTTATTTTTTAACCCACTTTTTATCACAACGTGATACTTAATACAACACTCCATAATGATTTTTTACATTGAAAATTTTTCAAACACATACTTGTGTTTTCTGTTGTTGTTGTTGCTTTTCATTTGTTTGTTTGTTTTATCTGTTTTTTCCCTTTCTTCTCTCTTCTTTACTTTATTTTTTCTTTTAAATATACATATAGTTATAAACTTCAAGGTAATCCTGCATCCCTATTGAAGACTACCACTATATACAAACCAGTTCTAATATCCCTATATCTTTAGAAAGTGGACTCCTCTAACATTAATAACAAGACAAACTCGGGAGGATCTGAAATACTTTCCTTGCCCACAAGGAGTGTCTACCCTCACCTTCCCACCCTAGTCTGTCAGTGTTTCTGTGTAATTGGTTTTGCCTTTGTATTATATAAATACCAGTCTTGGGGGTCATTCAGATTGGGCTTAGCTTATTGATCTCTTCATTTACTCTTCATGGCCTTTTCTTTACCCTGTAGTAGTTTTGTACCATATAAATTCTACCACCGGGCACCACTCTGGCAGGGCTTTTTTTTTCTTGCTTCCTTTCTCCCCTTCTCTTTTTTCTTTCTTCTTCCTTTCCTGTGGTGAATTCTGATTGCTCCAAAACCTTCCAGCAACCAATTTACTTAGATAGTGGCTGATATATTTAGCTATACACCCCCTCAACCACTCCTCACCACAATGACTCGGAGGATGAACAACTAACAGAAGAAAAACCCTGAGACTGCAACCCTGGTTGCAGAATTACTGGAAATGAACATAAACAATATGACAGAAATGGAATTCAGGGCAGCAATCATGCAAGCAATGGCTAATTTGGAAAAGAACATTAGTCTCAAAATGGAAGCCATAATAACAGAAGTGAAAGCTTAGGTTAGAAAGGCTATTAATGATATGCAATCTAATTTAAATATGCTAACAGCTAGAGTAAGTGAAGCTGAAGATTGTATCAGTGATTTAGAAGACAGACGGATTAAGAAGGAGGAGCAAGAGAAGTCTTGGAGCAAATAGCTAAAATCCCATGAAAATAGAATAAGGGAAATAAATGATGCCATGAAATGCTCCAATATCAGAATTATTGGAATCACCGAGGAGTTGAGAGAGAGAGAAGCCTAGAAGATATAGTTGAACAAATCATTGATGAAAATTTCCCTAATCTGGGGAATGAAACAAATGTTCATGTCCTAGAGGCAGAGAGGACTCCCCCCAAGATCAATGAGGCCAGAAAAACCACTAGGAACATAATTGTGAAATTCGTGAATCATAAAACCAAAGAATATGTCTTAAGGGCAGCTAGAAGAAAGCGATCCCTTACCTATAGAGGAAGGACCATCAGAATAATGTCAGACCTATCCACAGAAACCTGGCAAGCCAGAAAGGGCTGGCAAGACATATTCAGGAAATTACATGACAAAAAATATGCAACCAAAGATAATGTGCCCAGCAAGGTTGACTTTCAGAATGGAAGGAGAAATAAAGAGCTTCCAGGGCCACCAAAGTCTAAAAGATTATGCAACTACCAAGCCAGCACTACAAGAAATACTAAGAGGAGTTCTATAAAAGATAAACAAACACAGGAGTGACACATAACAGAAATTTACAGAGGTAATCTACAGAAACATGAACTACACAGGCAACATGATGTCAATACAAACGTATGTATCAATAGTCACTCTCAATGTGAATGGCATAAATGTTCCAATAAAAAGGCACAGGGTTACAGACTGGATAAAACGACAGGACCCATCCATATGCTGTTTACAAGGCACATTTTGAATCTACAGATACTTACAGATTGAAAGCTAGGGATGGAGAACTATCTTTCATGCCAATGGACCCCAAAAGAAAGCCAGGGTAGCAATTCAAATATCAGACAAACTGGATTTTAATCTAAAGACTGTAGTCAGAGACACAGAAGGACACTACATCATTCTCAAAGGATCTATACACCAAGATGATCTAACAATTGTAAATATTTATGTCCTCAACATGGGAGCAGCCAACTACATAAGCCAACTATTAAGCAAAATAAAGAGTCATATTGATGCAAATACATTAATTGTAGGAGATCTTAACACACCACTGTCAGCAATGGATAGATCATCTAAACAGAAAATCAGCAAAGAAACAAGAGCCTTGAATGACATATTGGACCAGATGGATCTCATAGATATATTCAGAACATTCCACCCTAAAACAGCAGAATACTCATTCTTCTCGAGTGCAAATGGAACTTCTCCAGAAGAGACCACATACTAGGTCACAAATCAGGACTCAACTGATAACAGAAGACTGAGATTATTCCCTCCATATTCTCTGACCACAATGCCATGAAACTGGAACTCAACCACAACAAAAAGTTCAGAAGAAAATCAAAACTTGGAAGCTAAAGATGATCCTGCTCAAGAATCTGTGGATCAACCAGAAAATCAAAGAACTGAAACACTTCATGGAAACCAATGAGAATGAAGATACATTGATCCAAAACCTATGGGATACAGAAAAGGCAGTCCTAAGGGGGGAATGCATAGCCATCCAAGTCTCACTCAAAAAAATTGAAAAATCCCGAATACACCAACTCTCATTACACATTAAAGAACTGGAAAATCAACAAAAAATTAAACCAACCTCCCACATAAGATGGGAAATAATTAGGATTAGAGCAGAGATGAATGAATCAGAAACTAGAGATACAGTAGAACACATCAATGAAACTAGAAGCTGGGTCTTTGAAATAATTAATAATATTGATAAACCATTGGCCAAACTAATCCAAAAGAAAAGGGAGAAAAACCAAATAAATAAAATTATGAATGAGAGGGGAGAGATCACAATTAACACCAAGAAAATAGAAACAATCATCAGAAATTACTATCAACAATTATATGCCAATAAGTTTAACAACCTAGAAGATATCGATATATTCCTAGAAACCTATAAACTTCCAAGACTGAAACAGGAACACATTGACAATCTGAATAGACCTATATCTAGTAAGAAGATTGAAGCAGTGATCAAAAACCTCCCCAAAAACAAGAGTCCAGGACCAGATGGATTCCCTGGGGAATTCTACCAAACATTCCAAGAAGAAATAACACCTATTCTCTTGAAGCTCTTTCAAAAAAATAGATACAGAAGGAAAATTTCCAGACTCTTTCTATGAAGCCAGCATTACTCTAATCCCCAAACCAGACGAAGATCCCATTAAAAATGAGAACTTCAGGCCAATATCTCTGATGAATATGGATGCCAAGATTCTCAACAAGATCCTTGCTAACAGGATCCAACAATACATTAAAAAGATTATCCCCCATAACCAGGCGGGATTTATCCCAGGGATGCAAGTGTGATTCAACACTCGGAAATCAATCAATGTGATAGAACAAATCAATAAGAGAAGAGAGAAGAACCACATGCTACTCTCAATTGATGCATAAAAGGCATTTGACAAAAATACAACATCCATTCCTGATTAAAACTCTTCAAAGTATAGGCATAGAGGGAACATTCCTCAACCTCATAAAATCTATCTACGAAAAACCCACAGCAAATATCATTCTCAATGGGGAAAAACTGACAGCCTTTCCTCTGAGATCAGGAACAAGGCAAGGAAGCCCACTCTCACCACTACTGTTCAACATAGTGTTAGAAGTCCTAGCAACAGCAATCAGAAAAAAGAAAGAAATAAAAAGTATTCAACGTGGCAAAGAAGAAGTCAAACTCTCTCACTTTGCAGATGACATGATACTCTATGTGGAAAACCCAAAAGACTCTTCCCCCAAACTACTAGAACTCATCCAACAATTCGGTAATGTGGCAGGATACAAAATCAATGCACAGAAATCAGTTGCGTTCTTATACACTAACAATGAAAATATAGAAAGGGAAATCAGAGAATCGATTCCATTTACTATAGCACCAAAAACCATAAGAACCTTTGGTTAGGAATAAACCTAACCAAAGAAGTCAAGGATCTGTACTCGAAGAACTACAGAACACTCATGAAAGAAATTGAAGAAGACACAAAAAGATGGAAGAGCATTCCATGCTCATGGATCAGAAGAATAAACATTGTTAAAATGTCTATACTGCCCAGAGCAATCTATACATTCAATGCCATCCCGATCAAAATTCCACCAACATACTTCAAAACGTTGGAACAAATAATGCTAAAATTTATATGGAACCAAAGAAGACCCTGAATCGCTAAGGAATTGCTAAAGAAGAAAAACAAAGCTGGGGGCATCACGTTACCTGACTTCAGGCTTTATTACAAAGCTGTGATTACCAAGACAGCATGGTACTGGCACAAAAACAGAGAAATAGACCAATGGAACAGAGTAGAGAGTCCAGATATGGACCCACAAATCTATGGGCAAATCATCTTTGACAAAGCAGGAAAAAATATCCAGTGGAAAAAAGACAGTCTCTTCAATAAATGATGCTGGGAAAATTGGACAGCTGCATATAGAAGAATAAAACTAAACCATTCTCTTACACCACACACAAAGGCAAACTTGAAATGGATGAAAGACCTCAATGTGAGGCAGGAATCCATCAAAATCCTGGTAAACAATATAGGCAGTAACCTCTTTGACATCAGCCACAGCAACTTCTTTCAAGACACGTCTCCAAAGGCAAAGGAGACAAAAGCAAAAATGAACTTTTGGGACTTCATCAAAATAAAAAGCTTCTGTACAGCAAAGGAAACAGTCAACAAAACAAAGAGGCAACCCACGAATGGGAGAGGATATTTGCAAATGACACTACAGACAAAGGGCTGATATCCAAGATCTATAAATAACTACTCAAATTCAACATCTAAAAAAAAGATGAACACATAAAAAAATGGGCAAGAGACATGAAGAATCACTTCTCTAGAATATATACAAATGGCTAACAGACATGAAGAATCACTTCTCTATAGAATATATACAAATGGCTAACAGACACTTTTCAGACACATGAAAAAATGTTCATCATCACTAGCTATCAGGGAAATTCAAATCAAAACCACACTGACATACCACCTTACACCAGTCAGAATGGCCAAAATTAACAAGACAGAAAACAAGTGTTGGAGAGGCTGTGGAGAAAGGGGAACCCTTTTACACTGTTGGTGGGAATGCAAGTTGGTGAAGCTGCTTTGGAAAACAGTATGGAGATTCCTTAAAAATATTAAAAATAGAGCTACCCTATGACCCTGCAATTGCATTACTGGGTGTTTACCCCAAAGATACATATGTAGTGAAAAGAAGGGCCACATGTACCCCAATGTTCATAGCAGCTATGGCCACAATCGCCAAACTGTGGAAAGGGCCAAGGTGTCCTTCAACAGATGAATGGATAAAGGAGATGTGGTACATATATACAATGGAATACTATGCCTCCATCAGAAAGGATGACTATCCAACTTTTGTTACAACATGGACTAGACTGGAAGAGATTATGCTGAGTAAAATAAGCCAAGTAGAACAAGTCAAGTATCACTAGGTTTCACTTACATGTATGTAGTGCCTAGGGGGTAATATAGAGGACAGTAGGAGAAGGAAAGGAAATGGGAAGGAGGGTAATTCAGAGAGAGAAATGAAACACGAGACACTTTGGACACAGAAACAAATTGAGGGACTTGGAGGGAGGGGGTGGGGGATGGCAGAGCCTGGTGGTGGGTACTGAGGGCACTTATTGCATGGAGCGTGGATGTGGGGCATGGGAAATGAATCTTGGAATGCTGAAAAAAATAAAATAAATTTAAACTAAAAAAACAGACTTTCATTGAACTCAACTCACATTAATTAAAAATAAACTGAAACATCAGGGCACTGGATTGAAAATATGATGGAAGTGAAATAATACACCCCATTATTCATCAATTTCTTATTATTTGAGATATATGTTGTCTGAAATTTAAAATACTCCCACTTCTTATTTAAGTACTAAATGTCAAGTTTGTTGAAGCAGCCCATGGGGGAAATAAATATAAATTTTTAAATAGATATAAAGGCTAAAGGGGGTTAATTATAAATTCTAGAATTGAACATTCAGTAAGTTTTCAACTTAAAAGGATTTTTAAAATATTACAGAGAAAATATAATGGGTTCTTGAATTATGTTTGAAGCAATTAGAATGAGTACTAGAAAGCCTATTAACAGAACCTGGCATATTGATTGGAGACATTGGTTGAGGAAAAACAGTTAAATTTTGCTCCTAGGTCACTGAGAGGTCAGAGTTACCCTTATCAAAGGTTGAAACAAGAAGAAAAAAATATTTTTTTCAGGAAAGACAATGAGGAATTAAGGGCACATGGAATATGACATGTTAGAAATACATGGTCAAATATCCACCAAACAATGAAAAATCTGGGTGCTAGAGCTCAGGATAAAATTCATCAAAATAATTAGAAAAGAAGAATGTAGTTAACCAATATGTATTATACACCTATAATGTATCAGGTGCTAAGGCAAGCATTTTAAATACATATACTGCTTTACTCTTGATGACAACATTTTAGAATGACTTGCTAGCCTCAGTTTATCCTCAATTAATAAGCGAAGACTATAAAAAGTACAAGTTACTGTTATAAGTATATTTTTATAGGTTATATTATTGTTTCCAATTTTGTGTCTCCTTCTCAGTGGAGACACTGCACCTTGCCATATGATTTGTTATACCTCCCTAAGGGAGGGGTATATTTCTCAAATTATGAACACCATGCTTATCTATGTGACTTACTCTTGACATTTATATATGCTATACTCAATTAGAAACTTTAAGATTGATCACATGGAATGATCACATGGGCTTGTTATTTTCCTTTTCTTTTTTCCAGAAGACAAGAATTTTTTTTCCTCAGCTTGGATCCAGTAGAAAGAAGGGATGTAAACAAGAGAGACAACATCTGATATAAAACATAAGCAAGGAAACAAAATTTGTGTTATAATCTTCTAAGACTAAAGGTTTTTTTTTTTTTTTAATGCAACATAACCTAGTAAAAGTCAACAGATACAGTGGTAAGTCATGGAGCCTATTGTCAAAGTAAGTTCTTTCTGGCTTTAAATCCCATGCATAATCTATGAAATCATTCTCCCTCTTATTTTAAGATTTTATAATATATAAATTACATCATCTACATGTGTAGATGGACAATCTTGGGAGATCTGCATTTTGTCAATACACAAAGTATGAGGAGATAGGAAGGAGAAAAACCATATAAAATCAGAAAAAAAAACATATAAATGCAGTGGTAGAACAGTTAATGCAGGGGAAAAAATCAAGAAGGGAGTTATATGGAATATCAAAAATTTAAGAAAATGGAAAGGATGAGGACTAAGAATTTACAAAGAGATTTCTGGTTTTAGAAATCATTATCTTCAAACCTTGCTTGACATATTTAAATAACTAAAATGTCAAGGGAGGGCCAGTGTTCATAACCTCATTCTAAGAATCCTTTGGTATGGATCCTTGGATTACATGAATATGAGTCATTAAATATACTGACTTTACATTGTTTATGTAACAAGTTACTACTAAGTTAGTTTAAAACAATGCTAATTTATTAGCTCACAGTTTCTATGGGTAAGAATTCTGACAAAGGGCTCACTGGACTAAAATCAAGTTGTGGACAACTTATGGTACTTATTGGACGCTCAAGAGAAGAATCCATTTCCAAGCTCATTCAGGCTTAGGCCAAATTCATTTTCTAAATAGTTGTATGACTTAGAACCCACTGCCTTGTTGGCTGTCGGGCAGCAACTGTCCTTAACTCCCAAAGACCTAACATCCTCTTTGTACATGGCCCCCTACCTCTCAGAACCAGATACACATCACAGCCTTCAAACATTTGGAATTTCTCCTAACTTCCCCTTATTTTGAATCTCTTTTGACTTATTCTTCTGGCCCCATTCTCTGAGTGACTTTTGCTTTCCATTTCTGCTTTTAGTGGTTTATGTGATTAGAGTGATTGGGCTCACTCTAATAACCCAAGATACTATCTTTATTTTAAAGTCAGCTGACTACTAACCATACTTCCATCTGTAAAGTGTCCTCACAGCAGAACCCAGATTAATGTTTAGTTGAATAAACAGAAGATAGGAGATGAGGGGAAATTTTTAGAATTTTACCACACCAAGGACATTTATTAAAAATATAAATTTCTAGGGCTCTCCTCCAAAGTTCTGTGAACAAAATTCTAGGATAAGACATTGGCTTACATTTATACAAGCATTTTTGGTAATTCTTTCAGAGAATAAAACTTAAAAACAGCTTATCTATGATGTCTATGGTGAGCTTTTCTGTATCTAATATCTGAAATTTTATGGAAAACATTTTCATCATGTGCATTTTTCTGAAGTTAGTTGACTTAATTTTTAAAGGCTAGAAAGGTCCTATGACCCACAATACTTAAGAGTAACTAATTTAGGGGCGCCTGGGTGGCTCAGTCATTAGGTGGCTACCTTTGGCTCAGGTCATGATCCCGGAGGTCCGGGTTCAAGCCCTGCTTCAGTCTCCCTGCTCAGCGGGAAGCCTGCATCTTTCCCTCTCACTCCCCCTGCTTGTGTTACCTCTCTAGCTGTTTCTCTCTGTCAAATAAATAAAATCTCTAAAAAAAAACAAAAAAAAACAAAAAAACACTAATTTAAGGAATGAGTAAATATGAAAAGGATGCAAGAGAGTAGCTTAGTTTGACAACAAATAAAGGAAATATATGGGATGGTAGTTTGAGAAGGAGGCCTGTTTGAGGGAATTTTCTTAGGATAGATAAGAATATGGCATTTAGAAGGAAAACAGTTCATGGATGGGAGCATTCAAAAGCAGAATGAAGACACCTGAAGTAGCAAATTACCTACAGCTATGAGATTAAGAGAATAGTTTGAAGTTTTAATTTTGTAATATAATAGAAAAACGTTTTCTCTAAGAGAAAAGAAAAAGTGAACAAATAAAGATACAGAGAGACACTAAGATGGCATGGCCATCACCTCCTCAATTAAGTAGGAGTAATATTGCCTACACTTTTTAGGGATTAGAGGGCTTGGCCAGCATGAAAAAAGTTAGAAAAGAAGAATAAAATAAAATGATTGGACTTTCAATGTTGCCTATTAAGAATATATAATATGGATTCGAAAAAAACACAATTTTCAATAATAAAATTGTTTACTTTTTATTTCAGCATTTCTCTGCTGTGGTCATGAATTCAAATGACTGAATTATGAAAAAAATCAAGTATATGGTAGCTATTACTGAATTAACAATTTAGATCATATTTGATAGGATACTAGCTATGCTGAGATGCAAAAGTCCTGTATTTAAATCTCCAATTTAGAATTAAGTTTGTTAAGGAACTTTCAGTGGCCAAATGGGGATAATACTATTTGCCCCACGTAACCTACAGGGTAACTTTGTGAAAAAATGAGAACTATAATGTACTTTGTTAATTAAAAGATAAATTAGCCACATCTTACAAATTTATTGGTAGCTGTGAGAAGTACCAAAAATAAGGTATTAGTATAGCACCAATATCTTTCTGCACTACTAACCAGTTTTTTTGAATATAGAAAAAACTCAATGTTAAAAGAAAAAACATAAAGTTCTGAAGCTAAACTTCCAATTCCAGCAAAATGACAGACACCATAATTTTAAATGCCCCTATTTCATTCACCAAAAATAGTGGATGAAATATGAAAGCACTCATCATCTCTAGTAAAATAGTTTCCAATTGGCTGCACTGAAAGAAACATCTTAAGTTTATAAAAGTAGACTTATAATTTGCTTCATTAAATAGGAAAAGAATATCATTTCAATGCAAAAATAGGAAAAACCCACAAAACTGACAATTAAAAAAAGACTTCCCATTAACTATCATTAGGTTTATCCATTCAACCAAGAAAATAACAATCACAGAATCTTAGAAACAATAAACAAAAAGAACAGTTAACTACCTAATTGTATTTTCCTAAAATGAAGGAAAGCATGTATATAATTTTTTAATTGGCCAAAATTGCACATAAAAACATTACAATTTAAATCCTTTATATTGACTCTCAATGTACTGAAAATTATAGACTTTAATTTGATTTAACTCTGGCAAGTCTTTTGTTTTTCTTTGGATCTCTAAAATCCTATAATTCACATAATCCTAAATTCTTTGTTAATCAAAAAAGTCTGACTGAAAAATCTATTATTCAAAGACTCAGTAACTAAATATATACATGACGAAATACTACATATATCTAGTAAAAATGTTAATTTTGCAAAGTGAAATACCTTATCCTCAAATGCGATAGTCAGGAATAATATCCTTAAACATCTGCTCATCCTCACTTAAAAATCATACCTAAGTGATATCTGCTTATAAACTTCGTTGACTCTGTGTCTCCATTTTCTGCTCCCATTTCCATGTAGCACTCTGAGAGACAAACTCATAGGCTGCAGCACATTGGGGGCCAGACAATTGTGTCAAGTATTGCCCAAGGCCCAGAGAGGAACTGGGGATTAAATATGTGACTTCAGTATCTAATAAACCCCCCAAAATATTTTTATCCAAGGAAAAATAATTGATTAAATTCAATTTGAAAGTGAAGAGAATATTGCCAGTGAATTTAAGGCAAAACTACTATTTTTTATTTTTTTTAAGGTTTTATTTATTTAACAGAGAGAAACACAGCCAGAGAGGGAACACAAGCAGGGGGAGTGAGAGAGGGAGAAGCAGGCCTCCCGCCAAGCAGGGAGCCCGATGCGGGGCTTGATCCCGGGTCTCCGAGATCATGACTTGAGCCGAAGGCAGTCGCTTAACCAACTGAGCCACCCAGGCACCCCAAAACTACTATTTTTTAATGTAATAAATACAAACACTGCCATTTCATATTCAAGTACTCTTCTATATAATAATTACTGATTAAAGATAGTACTGAAAAATCTCTATGTTTATTCAAGCTTTCAATGCAGGGTCAAGAAATAGCAGCTGAGATGGTGGCCAATGTTCACAACACTATTGTCTTTGGTTGAGTGAACTTCAACTCTTAAATACTTTTTTTTTTTTTAATTGTTACTTAAATTTTTTTCTCCAGTGTTCCAAGATTCATTCCCCATTCCCCCCCACACCCAGTGCTCCACCCTTTAGGTGTCCCCAGTACCCACCACCAGGCTCTCCCATCCCCCACCCCCTCCCTCCAAGTCCCTCAGCTTGTTTCTGTGTCCAAAGTCTCTGTTGTTTCATTTCTCTCCCTGGATTACCCTAGTTCCCATTTACTTTCCTTCTCCCACTGTCCTCCAGGTTACCCCTCATGCACCACAAGTAAGTGAAACCATGTGATACTTGACTTTCTCTTCTTGGCTTATTTCTCTCAGCATAATCTCTTCCAGTCTAGTCCATGTTGCTACAAAAGTTGGATATTCATCCTTTCTGATGGAGGCATAGTATTCCATTGTATATATGTACCACATCTTCTTTATCCATTCATCTGTTGATGGGCACCTTGGCTCTTTCCACAGTTTGGCAATTGTGGCCATTGCTGCTATGAACATTGGTGTACATATGGCCCTTCTTTTCACTATGTCTGTATCTTTGGGGTAAATGTCCAGTAGTGCAATTGCAGGGTCATAGGGTAGCTCTATTTTCAATTTTTTAAGGAATCTCCACACTGTTTTCCAAAGATTTTATTTACTTTTTTGACAGAGAAAGAGTACAAGCAGGGGGTGGGCAGCAGGCCAAGAGAGAGGGAGAGGGAGAAACAGGATCCCTGCTGGTCAAGAAGCCTGACACAGGGGATCAGGACCTGAGCTGAAGGCAGACGTTAAACCTATGGAGCCACCCAGGCACCCCAAAATGTTAAATACTTCTTAGCTCTAAACTCAGCAGGCTAAAGTAGATAACACTTACATTTATTAAATTTTTAAAGTTCTATACATTTTTAAAAATTTTTAGTTATTTATTTGACAGAGAGAAACACAGCTAGAGAGGGAACACAAGCAGGGGGAGTGAGAGAGGGAGAAGCAGGCTTCCCGCCAAGCAGGGAGCCTGATGTGGGGCTTGATCCAGGGAACCCGGGATCATGACCTGGGCCAAAGGCAGATGATCAACGACTGAGCCACCCAGGTGCCCCTAAAGTTCTATTTTAAATGAATAAAGTATGACTTATTTGGGAAAAAAGTCTATTTGGATCTTCTGCCATTTTTTATATGGATTACCTGAGCCACCCAGCACCCCTATTCCTGGCTTCTTCATCAAAAATTAACTGACCATATAAACAAGGGTTTATTTCTGAGCTCTCTATTCTGTCCCATTGACCTGTGTGTCTGTTTTTATGTCAATACCACACTATTTTGATTAGTAGAGCTTTGGATTATATTTTTAATAAAAGCAATTCAAATATTATATTCATCATCAATGTCACAGTCCAACATTCTTATAGGATTTAACCACATGCATTTTCCCTGAAACTGCCCTACTTTTGGTTTGGGTCTGATTTGCAAATTGACTCTTTGTGTGTTCCCTATGTCTTCTAGTCATTGCAGTTTTACTTTGTATTTCCTTCATGTGTGTTAAATTCTCTCCTAGATTCAAGCATGACTACAGTTTTCCTCCATGTTGCCCTTTTATGATTTCATTGGCAACTTGGGAGGGAAAGAATTAAATTTCAAGAATTTGATTGCTTCCTCTCCTGTAAGTACTACTTGCACCGAAAATGCTAATGTTGTTTGGGAGGACAGTAACTAACATGGAATGCAAGTGGAGAACGATAGGCCCTTTCTAGGCACAGACCGTTAATTTCTTTAGATGCAAAAGTAATAATAATGCTACTTATTAGCTTTTGGAATAATTAAGTATAAGATTCATCTCTAGGAGTAGGTTAGATGTTCTATATTAATACAAATTTATTAGTAAAAAAACTAAAATAGGCCATTCTTACAGTGCAAATCATTTGTCCTTTTCATGTCAATGTTAAGGCAATATTTTACAAAATATGTTAATAACCATGGAATTCATTATATTAAACAACTCCCAATCTTCTCTAAGGCAACATTAGAAAACCTGTTTTTTAGAGATATGAGTAAAATCTACATATTTAGGGCTTAAGTAAAGAGAAGACATAGCCACAAAAATTGTCTAAAAAGGGAAAGCAAATTTTGTGAGGAAGAAATGCACATCCTGGTAGGAAAAAAGAAATGCACATCCTGGTATTTACAAATAGAGAGCACTTAGATTTTTAATAGTCAAAATAAATCCCTAAATATTCACCATATTATAGATTCAATGGAGTCTCAAAATATATAAAGAATCCAAAACTAAGTTAAAATGAACACTAATTAGGATAATACTAAATAAAGTATAGCCCCTAAAACTTCAAAAATGATAGCCAATTTTTTTGACATATATAAAGTACATTTTAAATGTTTTAGAGTTTACAAATTAAATTGTGAAAGCTAGCAATGTCTCCACATTTTGCCACTTAATTACTGGGTACTATGACACTCAAGTTTAAAATGCAGCTTTAGAGTCTTTTCTCAGAATATTCTTTACCAAGTCATTTTGTGGCTACATGTTTGTTTCATGTCAAACAAATATTTGTTTGTTATGGTACCTCCAGTGAAAATATAAAGTAAAGATTTCCCAAAATTGAAAATATTTTATCTTTCAAAGCCATACCTGAGCCTTCTCTGAAAATATAACTATAGTCCAGTTACCATGCTTCAGGCAAGTAGTCTTAATCTTTCCATTCTTAAGAGTGTATGTGTGTATGTGTGCATACATATACATACACACAATGCAAATGTAAAATTGCTGTGTAAAAAGCAACTCTATGAAGTATGATGATTATCTACTCAGACTCCATATTCTCAGGATGATAGAATTTGTTGTATATCATAGAATGATACAGTATTCAAGAGAAGTCAGTACTCCAGGGAAAAGGAACAGCATAATATACTGGATTCGTTGTTTATGGCAGAGGAAACATAAATGGACTTGAGTAATTATGAGTATATTATGGACTTGAGCATTAAACTTTATTTTATAATGAAAATGAAAACATCACAAACGCTTTGATTTTTAGCATACCTGGGACGTTGTTGCTAGAGTAGTAAGTTCCTAAGGACTATGAATCAATGGCTTCAAAGCAGTATATTATAAGATTATATTATAAGTATATTGTATATTATAAGATTGATTTTTGCTGCAGAAATCCATATATCAAGAAACTTCATTGGAAGCAAATGATAAAATGAATATAGTTCTAGGAAGGGAGTACTCAAGATGGTGTGCTATCAGCCAAGGTGACATACATTATGAAAGACAACTAAGGTGCAAAGCAATGGAAAGATAATCAATTTTTCTGATGGTGTACAGTGAGTCATCTGTTGTCTTTTTAATATACTGTCAAATAAGCAAGATATTTGTTAGTCAGTGAAATTTTTGGACCAGTAGCAGTATTGCAAGAATTGCTAATAACTGCATTTCCAAAATATTGAAAGTGTGGAAACCTAACAAGCAAACCAAATTCTTCTTCTAACATGGTTAATCATTAATTCAAGTACATGACTACAACATCTCTGACTCTTTTATAATAATGTCTTTGATTCCAACATAAAGGAGGATGAATTTAACTTCCAACTTAATCCTATAATCAGAATATTCTTCATTTTATAATTAGAACAAAACAAAATCAGAATTTCTGTAAGGCACCAATATTTACCTAACATCTTTAAAAATTATCTTCTTATTCTTAGAAAAGAAACCTTCAATGCTAATACTTAAGGTGTACAGTAATGTATTTTAGAAGGGCATAAATTTGTGGGTCATTTTCTCTTTACTTTTCCCCTACTTTAAATAACTAATGACAAATAAATCATGTATAGTCAAAGAAACTGGCATACTAGTTTCAGAGCAAAGTTTTTTTTCCTTTTGTAATTAACTTTTTAAAAAGTGAAAATTAGAATGTTCGGCATTTGAGAAATGTAAATGCAATAGCACCATTAAATCCCCATTGTCTTTTAGGCCAGCAATCTACATTCTATATGGAATGACCATTTTTTATCACAGAAGTTCCAAAGCTCTACAATTTACCAATAAGTCAATATTATGAAAATGCTCTTTTTCACCTTCTGTCTAAAACTGTGACATCGTTAAGACATTTTTCTACCATATTAGTTTCTCTCAATTTACAAGCAGAATTTTGTGGCAAGTTTTGCTACCGCTCTCACCCACCAGTAATCAAAGCTTACATGGTATTCAGGGGCAAGTTACTGAAACCAGTAAATATATGCATTTGCATCACATAAATCTGAGGTGTTCATAGAAATCTAAATTTATTTACAAAAGCAACTATACTTTGATGGCAATTTTCCTATATAGAAATCACACAAAATCAGCTCTCCAAAGTTAATTCATAACTCCAATGGGAAAGTAGCAAAGCCGATTATTTCTCAGATAAGCTATAGATTTGGAGGAGAATAATGTTACTGCAATCTTTTAAAGTCTCTCTAAAAACTGACATTTATTTTTTAATGGTTAAAGGCTAAACCCATTTCTTGAGAAAGCTCTTAGGGTGTTCAAACTGAGTTTAGATTCTACCAAATCCAAATCACTATGAGTTCAAGTTTACTGAGGAACTAAAATATAGTTAAGTTTTCCAAATATAAAAACCATGTTTTTTTTGTTTTAACTAAAACACGATCTTTTAAACTTCATAAATGTGAATTATGCAAGAAAAATATAATTAGTTCTCTTTAGTTCAAAATATTTGAAATAAATTTATATCACCAAATTAAAGAAAAACTACAAAATGGATTAAGTTAATAAAAATGTTTATAATTGCTGAATTCTCTTATATTTTTAACAGCCCTCACTCTCCTTAGTCCTGGCACTCACACATCACAAAAAGGAGCAAAATGGAGATTTTATTATTACACTGCAAGTTTGTGTTTGTCTTCTCTCAGTCCATAATTTCTTTGCCAAGTACTACGACTAGACTCCATCTGGTACATTTACCACCTCAATTTAAAATCTGCAGAAAAATTCCAGCTAATGATGAGAAATAAAACAATTTGGTATTTGTTTTACTTCATTTTCAGCATGATGGCCATTACCAAAATTCCTGATTGTCAGTTTTCTTAGGCTACAAATAGATTGTACATTAGATAAATCCTAAATTTTTATTGAGTTAAAATCTTTAAAAAAGAAGGTATGTACTTGAAAGCTAAAATTCATGGTAATATAATGAGCATGTTGTTACAGAATATTTTCAAACAGAGGTTTTATGGCCATCTGTTAGAATCTTTGCACTGGCTTGAATCTTTTCCATTATCTAAAAATTTAAAATAACTTCTAAAAAAGACTCAAGAATTATAATGAAAAAGGCATCCCTGACTCTTAACAATGCATGAAAGAGATTGCCTAAAATACAAGGGATTATGAAAATACAGAATTTTCTAAGTGAATTGAATTTTCAGTGGGCATTCATAACAAACACTATTGTTAAGCATCAATATCAATTACCTAGATGAATAAATAGCATATTTTTACATATTTAGAATTTTGCAATAGCATATTATTACAGCTTTAGAATTTTGTAATAAAATCATACGAATTTGTTATTTGACACTGCACTCACTGGACCGTATGTCCTGTTTAAGCAGGTATGTGCAATAAATCATATACCAAAAAACAAAAAGAAAAGGAAGAAAAAAGAAAAAAGCCAACCACAGATGGTTAAATTCAAGACATACAGTTCTCTGTTCCCCTAGGTGGAATGAAGTACCATCTTCCTCTAGGTGATGTAGTGCAACCAACATCGTACCTACAAGACATCTGTTTTCCAGCTGACAATGGGTCAAAACAACATTTCAGAGTTGAGGAAAAAAATGCCTTCCTCTCAGTGCAGTGCTGACATAAATCCTAATGACTTGATACTTCTAACTACCTCCTCTTGTATTAGTCTCCAGCAAGTTCTTAAAATGAACTGAGAGTAAAATGCTACCACAGCACTTAAATCAGATGTGGGGCCTAATAACAGTTTTTTCTCAAGCCTCATTTTCTACTCTGTCTTCCTAATTATTGTCATCAGTGTGCTTTTTTTTTCTTGAGAGGAAATATTGACATTTTTGGAGTGAAATATTGAAACGGTGCATTTGTTTTATTGATGATTCTGCAGCAGCTAACATTCACAGAACTAAAGATTGCAAAACTTTGTTGATGAGGCAAAAAAAATTAGGAGCAAATTACACAGAGAAGTAAAATAGGATGTTACAATTAATTAGATTTTTTCTCATCTTCCCTACATGAGAATATAGGTGTATAAAATAAATCTTGATGTCTGGTATTGATTAAAGTTACAAGTTACCAAACAAAGCTAAAACAACTCTTTATTTATACTCACTAATATGTTTTTTAAGACTTCTCAACCTAAGAGTTGTTAATTTTTGTAAACATGGGTAAGCTTTTAACAGTTCAGCTTCCACTCCTCAGCTGGATTAATGAGCAAACTTTAAGGAGCGAGATATGATAAGGTACATATTAAAGGAGATTTAGAAGCCCCATTAGCCTTCTGCAGCCTGTGTATGTTGATTTCTTATGCAATGTCCTTTAATGGTAACATTGCTATGATGGTCTTGCATTCTCAAATATTCTGACATAATTCATATAATAAATACTGAACCTAAGCTTTTTCACATAAAAGCTCTCATAGTCCTCATCTCATCCCAGCTTCTGGGTATTATAAAGACTTCTCAGTTTTTAATTCAAGTAATATTGCAGTAGAAACTAAATATTCTTGATCTTGCCTACCTTAGTTTTAGGTGAACTGTCTTATATCTAGGTAAACTGGTCACATCATAATGCATACCCTCCACAGAAGTTAAGTATGATCTAGGGTATTTATAGCCAAGAGAGTCATATTAACAACAGATGTTCATTTACCATAATAAGACGAGTTTATTTCTATTTGTTCTTCAAAAAATAATTCTGGAATAATTATTTTAACTATAGGTTTTAGAAAAGTCATAGCAGGTGTGCCTGGGTGGCTCAGTCATTAAGTGTCTGCCTTCGGTTCAGGTCATGATCCTGGAGTCCTGGGATCAAGCCCCGCATCGGGCTCCCTGCTCAGTGGGAAGCCTGCTTCTCCCTCTCTCACTCCCCCTACTTGTGTTCCCTCTCTAGCTGTTTCTATCTATCAAATAAATGAAATCTTTATTTAAAAAAAAGTTACAGCAGAAATCAAAGTATCATTTGAAACACTTTTTGAAGTATTGTATTTTTTTATTTGTTATGTTACTTACCATACAGTACATAATTGGTTTTGGATGCAGTGCTCCATGATTCATTGTTTGCATATAACACCCAGTGCTCCATGCAATCCATGCCCTCCTTAATACCAATTACTGGACTAACCCATGCCCCCCACACCCCTTCCCCTCTAAAACCCTCAGATTGTTTCTCAGGGTCCATAGTCTCTCATGGCTCATCTCCCCCTATGATTTGTCCCCTTCATTTTTCCCTTCCTTCTCCAAATGTCCTCCATGCTATTCCTTATGTTCCACAAATAAGCAAAACTATATAACTTTCTCTACTTGACTTATTTCAAAGTATTGTATTTACAATTACAGTTTTACTCCTTATAACACCACACACACACACACACACACACACACACACACACACACACACAAATGCTCTTAATAGAAACCTGTTTTTGGATTTCAGGGCCTCCCCTCATAAAAGTTCCCTTTTAAATAGCAACCTAAAAGAATGCCCAATACACAAACTCCTCAGACAAATCTCTTCTCAATATGGTTTCCCTTGAGAATTGGTCATTTCATCTCCATATCTCTCTATAATTATGGATATAAGGACTGAAGGTGCAGATGTGTGCCGGGGTGGCTCGGTTGATTAAGTGTCTGACTCTTGATTTCAGCTCACGTCATGATCTCGGGGTTGTGAGATGAAGCCCCAGGTCAAGCTCCATGCTCAGCAGGAAGTCTGCTTGAGATTCTCTCTCTCCCCCTACCTCCCCCCTAGTGTTTCTCTCTCACTCTCTCTCCCTTAAATAAATAAATCTTAAAAAAAAAAAAAAAGACTGAAGTGAGGAATGATGATGTAGTGATAATGTTCCTCAACAGTCAACCTACTAAATGGATGCAATTTTAAAGTGCCTTTTAGATAATCATTCAGGTTCCATCTCCTTTTAGGCAACTCAAGCTTGATTGAATTTGTTGTAATGCTTAGATCTTAAAAGTTCAAACCATAAGATGCAAAATTTCTCTCTATTCCATGGCTCGATCTACTGAGGGAGGAAGATGTGAAACAGAGACTATCAAATGTCTGATGTGAACTGATGCAGAAAGGAAATAAGTGGATAATTCCCTGGAAATGTAAACATTTATCATGGTAAAGTCACAGATATGATGGAAGGTTAGCACCCATTACCTTTATTTATAAAAACATGAAAGCATACCTTTCAGTTTCCATCAGTAGGAAAACAGTCTTTGCAAATGGTTTAGGAATTTTTTAAGCCTGTTTTCTGCTGTTCTTCCCTTACAGTTTTTGTGGCACAATTATATATGCATATACAATATATAATATTGTATATTATATATATTATATATGCATATATAATATTAAACTGTGTGTATATATAAACTGCATATATATAGTAGAGAGAGAGAGAGAGAGAGAGAGAGAGAGAGAGAGAGAGAAATTCTATCCTTAGTTGTATTTATGATATTTTCTAATGGAGAAAGAATATCTTTTTCAAGAGAAACAGAATGCAATCTCCACCCCCTTTTCCTCCACCTCTGTATTCACACTCTCTTAGTGGCAGCATTCTTAGAGTGAGAACAGTACTGAAATTGCCACAAGACAGTGAAAAAAAATGGTGTGTTGAAAAAATACTTTGTTAGAGAAATATCCTAAAAATTACAATTTCCTAAGATTTGCTGAATCAGAATCTCTGGGATAAAAGGCTCAAAAATCCCTAGTAGAATTATTAAGAATTTATACAACATCAAAGATCAAAAAATCAAAAGAAGTACCCATCAAGTATTTAAGAAGAAAATCTCATTGTTCACTCAAGATTGAGAGAAGTAGATAATGGAAATTAGGACTGCAAGGCAAATTTTTGTAGTATATTCTCTCAAGTCAATCTTAACATCACAAAATGTTACCACAACTTCTCAGCTCTCTCCTTGTATCCTTCAGCTGCTTAGGTGTGATGTGATGTCATTTCAGAAAGTTATGCCAATAATCTCTCCTGCCTAAGCCCCTCTGTCTCTTCATCATATCCACTTACACAAATGTCAAACGATTCTAACTGCCCACTTTCTCTAAATCTATTCTGAAGCAGCTAATCATTACAAAAGAAAAAAAAAAAGGAAGGAAGGGTGGGCACTTGGGTGGCTCACTCTGTTAAGTGGGCAACTCTTGATTTTGGCTCAGGTCATGTCAGGGTCCTGGAATGGAGCCTTACATCTGGGTCTGCACTCTGTGAGGAGTTGCCCCCCCCCTCCCGTTCATGCTCACACACTCCCTCACTCTCCCTCTCAAGTAAATAAAATCTTTTAAAGTAAATAAGTCAGGGCACCTGGGTGGCTCAGTATTTAAGCATTTGCCTTCAGTTCAAGTCATGATCCCCAAGTCTTGGATCCAACCCTGCATCAGGTTCCCTGCTCAGAAGCCTGCTTCTCCTTCTCCCACTCCCCTGGGTTGTGTTCCCTCTCTAGCTGTGTTTCTTCCTGTCAAATAAAGTTTTCAACAATTATATAAATAATAAATAAGTAAATAAGTAAATAAGTAAATAAATACATAAATAAATAAATAAATAAATGAAACTCAAGTTGGGATAGTAAAAGATAGCATAAGCAAAACAAAATATAGGCAGTTGTTTTGGAAACAAATATTTAGAACACAGAATGCTCATTGAACATTCAGGTTAAGATCTATAATATGAAAAATATGAAGACAAATTGCAAAAATGAGACCATAGGGGAGAAAAAAAAAAACAATAAATGGGTAAATGGCACAAGGAGGCAAAACAGAAGAGAAAATTCAAATGGCCCCAAACAACATTTCTGAATATTCTATTTATCAGAGAAGTATAAATTAAGTAGCAATAAAAAACATTTGCACATAGTAGCCTCACTAAAATCTCATAATATGTTCATATATATTGTGTGGAATGTGGAGAAAGCAAACTCTCATTACTGAAGAAAACATGAATTATTGGTCCTTCTATCAAAAGCAATCTGGAAATACCTATAAAAATTTAAAATGCAGAGGGGCACCTGGGTAGCTCAGTCAGTTAAGTGTCTGCCTTCAGCTCAGGTCATGATCTCAGGGTCCTGAGACTGAGTCCCATATCGAGTGCCCTGCTCAGAAAGGAGTCTGCATCTCCTTCTCCCTCTGCTCCTCTGCTTGCTTGTGTTCTCTCTCTCATTCTCAAATAAATAAATTAAATATTTTAAATAAAAATGCAGACACCCTTTGATCCATCAAATTCACTCTTGAGAATGTATTCCATACTCATGAATCATTAAAAATTACAGTAAATATGTACAACAATGAAGCAATGAAGCTTTTTTCTTCCTTTGTTTCCTTTTTATTTGTTTGTTTCGAGTTTTTACTTAAATTCAAGTTAGTTAACATATAGTGTAGTATCAGTTTCAGGAATAGAATTTAGTGATTCATCACTTACATATAACACCCAGTTCTCATCCCAACAAGTGCCCTCCTTAATACCAATTTAACCCATCCCCCCATTCACCTCTCCTCTAGCAATAGTGTTTGTTCCTCATATTTGAGAGTCTGTTCCTTGATGAGCACTGGGTGTTATACACAACTAATGAATCATTGAATATTACATCATAAATTAATGATGTACTATATGTTGGCTAATTAAATTTTTTTTAAAAAGTCTGTTCCTTGGTTTGTCTCTTTTTACCCCTTTGTTCTCTGTTTTGTTTCCTAAATTCCAAATATGTATGAAATCATATGGTATTTGTCTTTCTCTGATTGACTTATTTGTTTAGCATAATCCACATTCTTTTACAAGTGAGTAATATTCCATTGTATATATAATTTAAAATATATAGTAAAAATTATATAAATAATTATAAATATATGATATATAATAAAAAATATATATAATGGGATATTACTGGATAATACTGGAATATACATTAGTATATATATACATTAGTATATTCCAGTCATACATTGGAATATACAAGGATACACTGGCATGGTATAATAGAATAATATTGAAATATACCAATATTATATAATGGGATATATATATAAAACATCTTTTAAAAAAAAACATTTTTATCCATTTTTTTGAAAGAGAGAGCAGGAGTAAGGGTGGGGAGCAGAGGGAGAGGGAGAAGCAGACTCCCCATTGAGCAGGGAGCCCAATATAATATGGGTCTTGATCCTAGGACCCTGAGATCATGACCTGAGCTGAAAGAAGATGCTTAACTGACTGAGCCACCCAGGGCCTCCTATTACACATCTTCTTTATGCACTTATAACTTCTGAGACATTTAGGCTCTTTCCATAATTTGTCTATTGTTGATAATATTGATATAAACATCAGAGTGCATGTATCCCTTTGGGTCAGTTTTTTTGTATCCTTTATGTAAATAGCTATGAAACTTTTTTTATAGTGGAAAAAACAACTGTATATGAAGTAAATGCTGTCCATTTGAAGTGGTGGAATAAATATTTTATAGTCATTGAAGGAATGAATTATACCTAGATTAATTGATTTAAAGAATATTTCATACAAAGAGAAAATAACATACTGTAGACATTGAAATATCCTATTTTGGGCAAAAAATAATAAGTCATATATATATATAAATTCAGGGAGGAAAACAGAAGTTTTTAACATGGGATTTCTGGGATTGGGAATGTTGATGGAGAATGTGGTAAGATTAAAAAAATCTAAAATACAAAATTACATAAAAAAACTATACCTTTACAAAAATAGTTTTATTACTTTATCACATTCAGACATTTATAAAAATATTCATTATGTATGTGGGCAAAAACTAAAAAATATTGAATAATAAAGATGGAATGGATAGTTGAAAATTTGATCTTTACTGTCCTACCAAATTATACCCTGTCTTTGAGTGCAGAGGCCATACTGTTCATGGTATATCTCCCCATTTTGAAGAAGAGAGACATGTTCAGTCATTTTTCTTTAAGGTCTCCTACATAGTCTTTTGTACAGAAATCTCTGTTCTTGAATATATTTTGAAATCAAATTCGCCCAGTAATATGTATTGAATGACAAACCAGTAGACATAGCTTTAGGTCTTGATAAAATAAAAATAGAGATACATTAGAATAAAATAAAATAGAAATGAAAATTAAATGAGTCATGGAGAACCCAGAGAAAATAAAATAAAAACAAATGTAAAAAAATAAAGTTATAAAAATGACTTAAGAAAAGATGCCAGATATAAAAATGTGACTAAAGAAGTTGCTAGTCTACAGAAAAAAGATAAATAGAAAAAATATTCTAAAATAAAGGAACTATTTCTTAAAACAAAGGCTTAAACCTGTCAATTTAAAGGAAATACCATGCTGATGAAAAAAATTAATGCAAAACAATCAATATGAAGTTCTAGCCCAGTGAAGTTCCAGAAATATATGAGCATCCAAGTAAAAGCATTAAACCACTTACAAGAACTGGAGAGAGGAAGAGATCATATTGTTTTAAGAATTTTCCAGAGCAGTCTTTAAGGCCAGAAGACAGAAATCAACATCTGCACATTCTGAGGATAAGGATAGAATCCAAAAGTGTAATGCATTTCCAAATAATGTTGCAATTACAAAAAGAGCGAAAATTACAGCCTTGAGAACATGAGAATTGCAGGAATATGGCATTATGTAAAATAAAAACAAATAATAACAGCCAAAATATTTGCTGAAACAACAAAAGAAATCAGTATAAAGAATGCAGTACTGGAGACTGTTGCTAAAGGAATAGAAACAAAAATTCAATAAGGTTAAGAATGGATGTATATCTATGATCTTATGAAGTAAATTCAACTATGAAAATTATAATTTTCCAGTGAAAGGCAAGAAACAGAGGAACTCTTAAAGGAGACTACATACATTATGAGAATCTTAGTGGCATGTTTTGTTTGCATCTGCTCTAGGCTAATGCTAGCCCAGATACTGTGACTTAGAAAATCATATTGGTGTCTAGAATGTCTAGTCACAACCATGTTAGGTTGCTTCCCTATTGGACTGAAGTTACTATAATCTGTTCCTCTATAAAATATATATTCTTTTAATTAAGTATCAAACATGGTGTCAAATTCATGAGGATATCTGTTACCCCAGTGGAAATAATACTAATGTACCACTGGGAAGTGAATGAACTAATCAGTTTTAATGCCCAAGCTCTAGAAGCTATATGAGAGTACAGTAGTAGACAGCTGTGATAACATCATGCCTTCCCTCTTTCTCCCTTTTCCCTAAGGTAAGATACAATGGTGATTACATGTCTACTACTCTCATGGTTAATTGTGACAAAAGATAAAGGTGGAAGTATTTACTGTTCTTTGGATAGTTGTGACTACTCGATATTTCCTTTTTGCTGGGTAAAGCCAAGGAAGAGATAACACAAAACAAAAGGGAAAAACAGCATTCAAAGCTGGCTATGAATTTTGGAAAAGGAATAAAAGAAGCATGTTGTAGATCCAGAAAATATCTTTCAAAAGATGTGTAATGAACTGGTAACAAAAATCATTTTCAAGAAAAAGCCTTTTGGATTAGGCATGCTTGGGTGATGCAGTCGGTTAAGCATCTGATTCTTGGTTTCAACCCAGGTGGTGATCTCAGGATCATGAGTTTAAGCCCCATGTTGGGCTCTGCACTCAGTATGGAATCTGCTTGAGTTTTTCTCTCCTCCTTCTGCCCCTCTCCACCACACTCTCTCTCTAAAATAAATAAATACATCTTTGTTTTTTTTAAGACAATTACACATTGTTTATAAAAAATCCATTTTATTTTATTTTTTATTATTTTTTGTTTTTTTTAAGTAGGCTCCATGCCGAACATGGAGCCCAGCTCAGGGCTTGAACTCATGACTGTGAGATCAAAACCTGAACTGAGATCAAGCAGAGGATACAACAAACAAGCCACCCAGGCACCTCATGAAACCCACTTTAAATATAAATACATAAAATATGTAATGGAGAAAGATATTTCATGCTAACACTAATTTAAAAAAAGCTGAAGTAACTGTATTAATTTTAGACAAAGTAGACTTTAAACAAGAAAAATTATCAGGATGAAGATGCACATTATGTAATAATAAAAGGTTCAGTTCTTCAGAAGTACATAACAATCCTTAACATGCATGCACCTAACAAGAGAACATCAAAATACATGAAGGAAAATAGAAGTTCAAGGAGAAATAAACAAATGCACAGTTAGAGCTGGAGACTTCAACATCCCTCTTTCAGTAACTGATAGATCCAGCAGGCTGAAAAATAGTAATTATATAGTTAAACTGAAAAGCACCATTAATCAACTGAATCTAGCTGATGTTTTTGGAATACTTCCTCCCACAGTAACAGAATACACATTCTTCACAAACTCAATTGGAATATTTCATAACATAGATGATATTCATGACACTAACATATACTTTAACAAATTTAGAAGAACAGAAATCCATACATGTGTATGTTATTAAACTAAAATGCAATTAAACTAGAAATAAATAACTGGGAGATAGCTAGAAAATCCTCAAATATTGAAAAATAAGAAACATACTTCAAAATAACATGGTCAAAGTAGTTGCAAGAGAATTTTTAAAATATTTTGAATTAATAATGACATATTTTGTGGGATGCAATGAGAAGAGTATTTAGAAAGAAACTGATTACAATGAATGCACATCCTAGAAAAGTAAAAGATCCAAAAATGAATACCCAACTCTCTCTCTTAGGGAACTAGAGATAGAAGAGCAAGTTAAGTAAAGAAAAGAAAAGAAACAATAAAAAATAGAATATAAATAAACAAAATTGAAAACAAGACATCAGCAGAGGAAATCAATAAAACCAAAAGCTCATATTTTGAAAGGATCAATAAAGTTGATAAATCTATAGCCAGGTTAATCAAAAAGAAGAAGAAGAAGAAGGAGAAGAAGGAGGAGAAGGAGGAGAAGGAGGGGAAGGAGGAGAAGGAGACAGGAGAAAGTGGGGAAGGAAGAGGAGGAGGAGAAAGAAGAAGGAGGAGGAGGAAAAGGAAAAGAAGGAAGTAGAAGAAGAGGAGGAGGAGGAGGAAATGGTAGGAAGGAAGGATGGGAGGAAGGAGAGAAGAAAGAAAGAAAGAAAAAGAAAGAAAGAAAGAAAGAAAGAAAGAAAGAAAGAAAGAAAGAAAGAAAGGAAGGAAGGAAGGAAGGAAGGAAGGAAGGAAGGAGAAAAAGAAAAAGAAAGAAGAAAAGAAAAAGGCATAATTTACTAATATCAGACATGAAAGAGAGGCTACCACTACTGATCACATGGACATTAACAGGATAATAAAAGAATATTGTTAACAGCACAGCTTTGCCCATAAATTTGATAACATAGATGAGATGGACTGATTACTTGAAAAACAAAAGCTACCAAAATTCATACAAAAAGAAACTGATAACCAGAATAGCCTTATAAGTATTAAAGAAATTAATACAATAATGAATAACCTTAAAAAAAGCAATTGAACCAGATGATTCATTGGCAGATTTTACATTAGTGGAAGAATATCAATTCTCTACAATCTCACCTAGAAAAATAAAAGGAAAAGGAAATTTTTCTGATTTATTCTGAGTTTGACATTATCCTAACATCTAATCCATATTAAGACATTATAAGAAAAGAAACTACACACAGACCAGCATTTATCATGATTAAAGATGTAATAATTTTTAACAAAATACTAAGATATCAAATTCAGTAATAAAATTAATTAAACACTATATATAGGTGCAAGTTTCTCAGGTGTGCAAGGCTGATTCAACATTTGCAAATCAATTACACACACATCATCACATCAAAAGCCTAAAGAGTAAGAATCATATTATCATATCATATGATACAAAATATAATTTGACAAAATCTAGTGTCCACTCTCAGCACACTTGGAATACAAGGAGACTTTTCAACATGATAAATAATATCTACAAAAAAACTAAGAGCTAATATCATACTTAAGTTGAAAAAGTGAATGCTATCCCCCTGAAATCAAGATCAAAGAATATGTCCCCATCTCACTACTCCTATTAAACATCATACTAGATATTCCAGTTAATACAGTAAGATAAGAAAAGAAAACATAGATGAACTGGGAAGGAAGAAATAAAATGATCTTTGTTCATAGATGACATGACTGTTTATATAGAAAATCCAAAAAAATCAAGAAGGAAAGAAATCCCAGAACTAATTAATGAGCATAGCAAAATCACAAGGTACAAGGCTAGTAAAATCATTTGTTTTTCTCTCTGCCAGTAATGAACAATTGGAATTTGAAAATAAAAACAGAATATCATTTTCATTAGCATGAAAATAAAGAAAAGTGAAGTATAAATCTAACAAAATAGATCCAAGATCAGGGGCTCTATAAAAATTAAAAATCTAGGGGCGCCTGGGTGGCTCAGTTGGTTAAGCAACTGCCTTCGGCTCAGGTCATGATCTCGGAGACTCCGGATCGAGTACCACATCGGGCTCCCTGCTCAGCGGGAAGCCTACTTCTCCCTCTCTCACTCCCCCTGCTTGTGGTCCCTCTCTGGCTGTGTTTCTCTCTGTCAAATAAATAAAATATTTTAAAAAAAAATTAAATATCTAAGTGTGCTACGGTGAGTGCTGTGAATTATGCAAAACTGATGATTCACAGACCTGTACCCTTGAAACAAATAATACATTATAGGTTAATAAAAACTAAACTAAAATAAAATAAAATCACCTAACCCCCCAAAGTAATTAACAAATAAATAATAAAAGATTTAAAAAATCTAATTAAAGAGAGAAACTCTGTGTTCATGAATTGAAAAACTCAATATTGTCAAGATGTCAATCCTTCCTAACTTTATCTATAGATCCAATGCAGTAAAAATCTTAGTAAGATATTTTGTGGATATCAAATTGATTCTAAAGTTTAGATGAAAATGAGAAGCTTCTGCACAGCAAAGGAAACCATCAACAAAATGAAAAGACAACCTGTAATGGGAGAAAATCTTTGCATATATCTCATAAGGGGCTAATACCCAAAACACATAAAAAACTCATACAACTCAGTAGCAAAACAAACAATCATAAAAAATGGGGAATTGATCTAAATGACATTTTCCCAAAGAAAACATGAAGGTGGCCAACAGACACACAAAAAGATTCTCTATATCATCAGTCATCAAGGAAGTGCAAATCAAAATGACAATGAGCTATCACCTCACACCTGTTAGATAGGCTATTGTAAAAAAGGCAAGAAATAACAACTATTGGCAAGGACATGGAGGAAAGGAAAAGTTGAACATTACTAGTGGGAATGTAAACTAGGAAAGCCACTACAGAAATCAGTATAGAAGTTTCTCAAAAAATTGAAAACAGAACCAACATATGAACTACAAATTCCACTTTTGGACATTCATGGAAAGAAAATACAAACACTAATTTGAAACAATATATGCATCCCTTCACTGTAGCATTATTTTACAAGAGCCAAGATACATAAGTAACCTAAATGTTCACTGATGGATGAGTGGATAGAGAAATCATGGCTCATATACATCAGAGAATAGTATTCAGTTATAAAAAAGAATGAGATCTTGTCATCTGCAACAACGTGGATGAACCTTGAGGTATTGTGCTATATGAATTAAGTCACACCTGGAAAGACATATATGATCTGTCTTATATGTGGAATCTAAATATGTATATTCAAGCTCATAGATTCGAGAACATATTTGTAGTTGCCAGATGCAGGGGATGGGAGTGGGAGAAATGGGTGACCTTTTTTGTTTTGGTTTGGGTTTTAACTTAAATAGATTGGAAAAAAAATTAGAGAGGATAATATAACATTTTCTTAGCACAAAAACACAATCATGCCAACCAATATCATCAGGTAATATGAAAACTCATTGTTTGGGGGGTTTTGACCCTGAGACCAAACTGGTCTTTATAATCCTCCTCTATTCACAGGGATTCTAAACCCTTCTGAGAAATATCCAAAAATAGGAAGTAAAACAAAACAGACAATAGAGCAAAATGATTGATGGTGGAATGCCTGGAGGGCATGGGGCAGGTTCCAGACCAAGAGACCTGGGGCAGCCTAGGGGAAAAGGAGATGATTAGAAAGAGGGTGATTTGTGGAGCGATCTCAGCAAAGGTGAATGTCAATCCGTCATCCCCCTGAGAAAAAATGGGGATGAGAAATAGGATGTATTCTCTATATTCTCTATATTCTGTAGCTAAGCTGGATTCTTTAAAAAATTAAAATACAATTGAAAAATAAAAACTATACTTTAATAGTAGAATAAAAAATTAAAAATCAAGTTCATATGGGAATGAAAAAATCCTGGAATAAGTAACAGAATATTAGTTCCAGGAGTGACATTGCCTGATTTTAAGACTTTCTAAAGAGGTACAGCAAACAGGAGAGCATGATACTTGTAAAAGAGTAGACACATAGATCAGGGTAACAGAATAAAAGGCCCAGAATAGATCCACACAAATATGATCAACCAATCTTTGGTAAATAACAAAGGCAATTTAATGAATAAAAGAGTCTTCAAAATATAATGCTAGAACAAGTAGATATTCAAATGCAAAATTTATATATACACATAGACCTTACACCTTTCACAAAAATTAACTTGAAATATATTATAAACCAAAATGTAAAATACAAAAGGATAAACTTCTAGAAGATAATGAGACCTTGGATTTAGCCTAGTGACCTTGGGTTAGGCAATGACTTTTTAAATATAAAACTAAAAGCATATGCCATGAAAACAACTGGTAAACTGGACATTCTAATATTAAAAACTTCTGTCCTACAAAAGACATTGTTGAGAAAATGAAAAGACAAGCCATCAACTGAGAGAAAAATCTTTGTAAAACAGATCTGATAAAAGACTAGCTCCCACAATATATAAAAACCTTTTAAAATAAACAATAAGAAACAAGCAACACAATTTTTTAAATGGGTAAAATATCTGAATAGATACTTCAACAAAGGATACATACAACTGATAAAGAAGCATATAAAAGATGTTTAACATACTTTGTCATTAGGGTACTGCAAATTAAAACAATGAAATACCACTCTATGACATACACATCTATGACAATGGCTAAAATCCAAAAATCTGACAATACCAACTTCTGGAGAGGATGCAGAACAAAAGGAACTGTCACTGCCTGCTTTATTGCTGGAGAAAATGCAAAATGGTACAGCCACTTGGAAGATCATTCTGCAGTTGCTTACAAAACTGAAGTCTTAACATATAATTCATCAATCACACTCCTAGGTATTTATCTAATTGAGTTGAAAGTTTATACACACACACACACACACACACACACACACACACAAACACTTGCACAAGACTGTTTATAAAAGCTTTATTCGTAACAGCCAAAAATTGGAAATAACTAATATGTCCTTCAATAGGTGAATGTATAAATAAATTGTATGCACCAATGCAATTGAGTGTTATTCAGTGACATAAGGAAATAGTCAGCCCATAGAAAACCACAGAGAAACCTTAAGTGAATACTGCTCATAATGCTAAATGAAAGAAGCCACTGTGAAAAGCCTGCATACTTAATGATTCCAATTTTATAGCATTCTGCAGAAGGCAACAGTGTAGGGATAGTGCCAGTAGTCTGAAGGAGAGGAGAGGGATTAGGTGAAGTACAGAGTCTTTTTAGGACAATGAAAATATCGTGTATAATACTGTAATCCTGGATATATGATATTACACATTTGTCAAAAACTATAAAATTTTACAACAGAAAGAGTAAAGCTTGATGTATGCATATTAAAAAATTATTTATATGATCAGGAGATCCAAAGAAGGAATGTGGACTGTGATAAGAGAACCTATTATAAATGTATAACACAACATTACTGAAGGGTATGGAAAAGGTGCTGACCTAATTAACTTGGGATCTAAATGCAATCTATAAGACTAAAGGCAAAAGAAACTACACATAGTCCAATACTTTAATCAACAAAATTGTTTCCCACATGGATAAGTTAATAATTCTGATACTGTTATACATGTATACTAGAATTCAACAATTTTAGTAAATGTATGGCAGATGGCGGGAGGCATGCCCTTCACTGTTGGAGTGGAAAATTACAGATAAACAAGAGGAAGGGAGGGACAAGAATAACCATGTGGTAAAGGACTATAGTTGGATACATGAGTAAGAACTCATGTCTAACTTAATATAGATACAGATGGTTACATGTGGAAGGAAATAATTATAGATTTGTAAATATACACAGGTATTTTTCTTTGATATGATCTAACAGGGCCTGAAAAAACACAACACCCAGTAGCAAAAAGCATACCTAGCTCCCAGACCTCAGTTTCTAATACCTTTCTCCAATAAAACAATTAAGGGGAATTTTTTCTTTGGAGAAATGACTGATTCCAATGTCTTTCAAGGAATGTACAATACAAGCCTGGAACATCCCGAAGTGCCAGAAGTTAAGTGCTTTAAAACACTCACACACACACACATACACACACACACACACACACACTGATGGGAGTATGTGAAAGGGGCACAGGAACCAAGTGAAGAGCTCCCTATGGCCTTATTAGGAAAAATATGAATAACCAAATAATGAAAATAGCATTGGCTTAAAATTTAAAGTATAAAATAAATATTATGAGCCTATACTGATACGAATAAGTGACTGATAAATTAACAAATGAGGATGTTGAGACAAATCTCCGATGGAAAGGAATTCCAAATAAATTATATAGATATACCACCCTAATGGAGAGGAGGCATGACTTCCAACTCTTTTTAAGTGTGCTGCATATGGTGACTTCCTTCCAAAGAAAATTCCAAAGAATACAGTGTAAGAGTAACTTTACAGTTATGATACTTAAGGCAGGTGATCAACGTCAACACCAATAGTCAGAAATCATGTTAATAGTATGTACTCTTTGTGTGATACAATGAAAATGGCATTTTATTTCCATGATCTTCCTCCTGAAAAACCTGTAACATCAGTCTCAGGGGTGAGGAAAACATCAGAAAAATTCTAACACAAAAATGGACATGTATCTGGCCAGTAAATTTAAATTGTCAAGATTATAAAAAACAAGGAAACAAGGAATGTCTGAGAATCACTCAGAGCCAAGAGCCTAAGGAGACAAGACCAGCAAATGTAGTGTGGTATCTGGGATGGGACCCTGGAGGAGAAGAAGTACATTAGGTAAAAATGGAAGAAATCTGAATACAGTATGGACTTTACTTAATAATAATGTAGCATTATTGGCATGTAATTATAACAAATGTACCAAACTAATCATACTAATGTAAGATGTCTAATAATTGTAGAAACTGTGTTTGAGTGTGGAGTGTATTATGTTTCTACTATCTTCTCAATTGTTCTGTGATATATAACTCTTCTAAAAATAGTCTATTAATAAAACTAAAACATCAAAATATGAAAGAAATGATCACTGGTTGGGAAAATAATCTCTTTTCTGTAGAATTATATGGATGGCTGGGAGCTCTTGAACTCAAAGAGCTATTACTTGGCATAGCCAGAGAATGGGGGTTTCTGGATAGTCACATAGTCATTGTTATGTATAACTTACACATGAAGTATCCATTTGTACTTTTATTTAAGTCTCTAAATTTAATAAAAATATAATGAATTTAAAGATATAAAGGAGAGCAATCATAGTTGTCACTATTAAGCACAGTCTCTGTTATGTCCAAACTAAAGTGATTCCAGGCACTGGAACACTTATTGGAATGTCCACCAATGTTGATGCTGGAAATTGGGTGTATTATCAAATAATGTCTTGCCAAAATAGACTCTGTGCAAAACCTGCCTGTTTGGGTCACCAGTTTCTGAATCAGCTACTCCTGATTGGTATAACCTAGGTCACATGATGATGTTTTAGCTATAAAGAAGGTTGAGAGGGTTTTTTTTCTGCTTTTCATAAGGAGAGGCTGGGACTCTAATAATGGGGGATTTCCAAACACAGAAGCAACACTTAGAGTTTGTTTGTTTTTTTTAAGTTTATAATTAAATTCTAGTTAGTTAACATATAGAGTAATATTGGTTTCAGGAGTAGAATTTAGTGATTCATCACTTACGTATAATATCCAGTGCTCATCACAACAAATGCCCTCCCAATGCCATCCCCACTTTAGCCCATCTCCCCTCCAGCAACCATCAGTTTGTTCTCTATAGTAAAGAGTCCCTTATAGTTTGCCACTCTTTTTTTTTTCTTGTCCCTTATGTTCATCTGTTTTGTTTTTTAAATTCCACATGTGAGGGAAATTATGCAATATTTGTCTTCCTCTGGTTGATTTCACTTAGCATAATACACTCTAGCTCCATCCATGTCATTGTAAATGGCAAGATTTAATTCTTTTTGATGGCTGAGTAATACTGCATAACACACACACACACACACACACACACACACACACACACCAAATTTTTTTTATCCATTCATCAGTCCACGGACATTTGGGCTCTTTCCATAATTTTTTTTAAGATTTTATTTATTTATTTGACAGAGAGAGATCACAAGTAGGCAGAGAGGCAGACAGAGAGAGAGGAGGAAGCATGCTCCCTGCTGAGCAGAGAGCCCGATGCGGGCCTCAATCCCAGAACCCTGAGATTATGACCTGAGCCAAAGGCAGAGGCCTTAACGCACTAAGCCACCCAGGCACCCTCTTCCCATAATTTAGCTATTGTTGATAATACTTCTATAAACATCAGGGTACAGTGCCCCTTTGAATCAGTATTTTTATATCCTCTGGGTAAATACCTACTAGTGCAATTGCTGGGTCTAGGTTATTCTAATTTTAACTTTTTCAGTAA
>PITA01010403.1:0-72204 GCA_004023965.1 Spilogale gracilis
CTCCCCACTGGACCTCAGCCCTCACCCTTCTCTGGGGGCAAATCACAACCCAACAGTTTGGGGAAATGAAGCCAAACAATGTATCAAGCCACGCAATCAGGGGGCCTCTTTCCCTCCCAACACCTTCAAGGCATTGGGAAGCCCACAGGTCAGGATTTAGGTTAGTGCTTCTCAAACTGAATCCAAAAAGAGATGTTTATCTGCAGAGAATTTTCACTTTTGGAAAATCAAGGAAATCCACGCGACAGTGGTGGTGGTTATACAGCAGAATGCATGAACTTAATGTCAGTAAATTGTGCGCTTAAGGTTAAAGCGGCACATTTTGCATTATATAGATTTTACAGTGAAATTTTTTTTAGATAAAAGGAATAAAAAAGATGCAAAGTACCAGCCTCGACTTTAATAGTATTCAGCTAACCTTGTACAGTTATAGTAGTTTCTAAATGCTTACTTTCACTTTCTGTGTTATCTCCCAGCAACCCAGCAGAAGCCCCATGGCCTGGCCAGGCTCTGAGGAGCACTCTGAGAGCACTCCCCGAGGCTGTGGAGAGGTGGGCTCCGGCTCTGGAGAGACTCCCGGAGCCTGACCAGAAGGAACAAGGCTCCTGCATCCCTGCCTGCCCCCCCAACAGCAGGAACTTCTGGATACCAGGCTACCCAACCCCTAGCACCCCCTAGGCCAGGCATGCAGGTCTGAATGGCTGGACTACTCCTTCTACCCCTGCTGGTCTCCCAGGGCCTTCTCAATGCACACAGTTATTAAGATGTCCCTGTTGGTGGCCACACGCAGCTGTGCAGAGGACGGGGGAATGGGGTGAGCTGGGAGAGAGAAGGATAGGGTGGAAGTGAGTGTGCCTTCTTTTCTTCTAGCCCCTAGACCAAACTTGGCCCAAACCTCACCTCTTACATGAAGTCAATTGGGCTGCAGCTGCATGGAGGAGCCCCCCGCCCCCCCATTACAGCATGGGTCTCCCCATATTTGTATTGAAGGGTTGACATGGGAAATTCTGCAGTGGTGCTGCCCTCTGAGGATGGGGAAGGCAGTGGAACGTGGCTCAATGTGAGGGCACGGCCGGGGTTCAGGCCTTCACTGAGTGCCCCTGGGCTGGGCACAGTCCGTACAGCTGAGCACTGGCCTTGATGGCCGGACTCTGGGCCTGTGTCCGCCAGACTTGGGGGACTGGAGAGGGAGAGCTGTTTTAGGGATGTCATATCCTGAGTACAGAGGTCTCTGTCTTGATGAGCAACAGAAAACACTGTGGTTTCTTAAAAAAATCCAGACGAGTCGTTAAGCGTCTGCCTTAGGTCATGATCCTAGAGTCCCAGGATTGAGCCCCACATCAGACTCCCTGCTCGGCAGGAAGCCTACTTCTCCCTCTCTCTCTCCCCCTGCTTGTGTTCCCTCTCTGGCTGTGTTTCTCTCTGTCAAATAAATAAAATCTTTTAAAAAAAATTTCAGACACCTAGACTCCAATTTTAAGAAATTCTACCTCCAAAGGTCTGATGAAGGTCTCTGATTCTATTTTGAAAAACCCAGTTGGTGTCTAGCCCATAAGAGGTGCCCACAAGCCTTTGGAGACTGTGCCCAAGGAAGGATGGCCAGTCTTAGGGAAGAGAGACAGGAACTGTGGCATCTGGGGAGGGAAGCTAAGGGACAGCAGAGGAAGGGGAGTCACTTTTTATTGTACTTATTTTTGTACTGATTGGACCTTTGATCTTAAAAAAAAAATAGTTTTGACTGATAGAGTTGCTGTCATCTCTGTCAGGGCCCGCAAACTCAGGCCTACAGTTGGGGCCCTTGACTATGTCTGGGACGGAAGTGGGCGGGCCATCGAACAGAGGGCTGTAGAGCGCACGTCCCACCTCAAGGGGGCAGCAGCTGCCCAGAGCCCGCTGAGGGGACTCAGCGCCCACGGTTGTCAGATCCTCCAGGCTTTTTAAGACAAGTCTGAAATCAGATTTTCAAGTGGAATTAATTGTCATCTCACTCAAAAATGTAAACACCCTGAGTAGAGCCCAACCGGCCTGCAGACTGACTCTGGTTACAGGCCACCAGCTGGTGCCTCTGGATCTGAAAGGATGTCAATAAGGGTTAGGGCTCCTCTGAGGCCAATCTGCAAACTGGGGTTAGAGCCATCCTCTGTTTCTAGAAAATCCAATTGACTTCCCATGGAGTCCACACAAAAAGAGGACAAAGCAGGTGCTCCTAGTGGACCACAAGACTCACCCACCCATTCATGATTTAATTCAGCACTTATTTATTTATTTATTTATTTATTTATTATTTAAAGGTTTGAGAGAGAAAGAGTGGAAGCGGTGGAGGGAGAGAGAGAGAGAGAATCCCAAGCAAACCTCACACTGAGCACAGAGCCCAGCGTGGGGCTTGATCTCAAGCCCCACTAGATCATAACCTGAGCCAAAACCAAGTGTCAGATGCTTGACCGACCGTGCCACCAGGCCCCAGCACATGTTAACCTCCCGCCCTGTGCCAGTCTCAGAGCCAGAGACCCAGTGGTGAATGTGAAGGCATAGTCCCTGCTGAGAACCTTCCTTCTAGCCGGAGAGATAATACATGAGACAAGTAATTGCATAATCAGCTACATGATACATAAAGAGCTGCAATAGCGCTGGGGTTAAAAGTTAGAGTTCTGAGGGGTGCCTGGGTCATTCAGCTGGTTAAGCATCTGCTTTCGGTTCAGGTCATGATCCCAGAGTCCTGGGATCAAGCCCTGAATCAGACTCCTTGCTCAGAGAGGAGACTGCTTTTCCCTCTGCCTGCCATTCCATCTGTTTGTGCTCTCTCTCTGTCAAATAAAAAAAAAATCTAAAAAAAAAAAAGTTTGAATCCTGACTCCACACTCCTAGGTATGTTACTTTGGGCAAATCTGAGTCTCACTTGCCTGTAAAATGGGTATAATGACATCTTAGGGTTGTTCTGGGGATTCACTGAAAGCATGCAAATAATAAGCTGCTGCACCTAAGAGGGAAGCCTAGGTCCAGCAAGGTGTTCCCACCCCTGCACCCCACCCCCATTCTAGTGATACTGGGCTTCTTGCCAGCCAGGAGAGTGGCAGGACAGATTGAAGGCCGGGCTGGAGGCCTCCTGGTACGGAAGCTCAGTCCCCCTGGTCCCCTCCGTTCCGTTGAGTGGCGGCCATGAGCATGTGGCTAATCTCCTGCTTGTTTCTTACCCCCTCCATCCACTTCACAGTCCACTTGCCCCCAATAGGATTCAGTGCCCAAGGACAGGGAAGGGACTGCTTACTACCACACTGGGAGAAGGCTACGGCCCAGAGCCCCTCCACTGACACTGCTGCATTTTCTTCAAGCCTTATAACTAAGGCTTAAACTCTGGGTGCCTATATAAAACAAGCTAGAAAAATCTTCCTGGGCCCCTTCAGTGCAGAATCCTGGCTTCCACTGGCTGAGGCCTCGGCCACAGGACTGTCAGGACCTTCTGTTAGACCCGGACCAAGAGGCAGGAGGCAGATGGCAAGAGACTGAAGCACTCGGTGGGAGTAACCCTCAGTGGTCCAGACATGGTTCCCGGCTTCAGGGGTCTGCAGTCTCACCAGAAGGCCCAGAACCGCAGTCTGGGATGTGAAAGGGAGCTTCCCGGGCACCTAACCCAACCTCCTGCCAAGGGGAAAGCTCCTTTTAAGGAGCCCGGCTTTCATTTTATTGTTCCTAAATGAATCGCGTTTAATATGATTCAGACAACTGAATTAATGGATGACCAGACCATTAGCTGAGAGGACAGACTTACTGGGAGCGCTAAAAACGTCACTGGAAATCAGAACTTTCCACGGGGAGAATAATTCACACAGTAGAAAGGGACAGCTTTATAAAGGACTGTGGGTGGGGGATGACACCTCTCTTCCCAGCATTGCCAGAGATGTCACCAACTGCCTTTCTGAGGAGGGGGTGCTGGCTGAGTCTGGAGCTCTGGCAACTGGGGGGAACAACAGAGGAGAGGTGAGTGGCCGGAGCAGCCCCCTCTGCACGCAGGGCCTGGAAACAGACTGTGCGCCTGGACGCATGCCAGATCTGAGGCTCGGGCCAGTCATCCTTCCTAACCCTCCTTAGCTCCCCTGCAGCATGGGAGTGATCTATACTGCGTCATGGGCTGGACCCCAGGGGCCAACTTACAAACTCCTGAAAGTAACTGTCCTGTCCACAATAGCTCATGACGAACACCCGTGTCCTGCCAGCTGTGGAATGGTCTCTGTTTCCTCCTCCTGTTTCCCAGGTTCAGCGGCAGGTTTCCAGGAGGAGGCGGTCTCAGTGATCCCCTCCAGTTCAGACTGTCATCCTGGGACCCCTGTGTCGCTCCCTCGAATTCCTTCCAGTCCATCCTGCCCCACCTCCCTTTTCTCTCCCTATTGTTCACTGCATACTACCATCCCCGTGTTTTTGGTTTTTTTTTTAATTTTTTTTTAAAGATTTTCAATTTATTTGACAGAGAGAAACACAGCCAGAGAGGGAACACAAGCAGGGGGAGTGAGAGAGGGAGAAGCAGGCTTCCTGCCGAGCAGGGAGCCCCATGTGGGACTCCATCTGGGTCTCCAGGATCATGGCCTGAGCCGAAGGCAGTCACTTAACCAACTGAGCCACCCAGGCGCCCCCATCCACGTGTTTTAAAGCCTCCAAAGGCTCTCCGTTGCTTAGGACCAGAGAAATGGAGAGGGGCTCTTCGCTGAGCTCCTGCCATGAGCCAGTAACACTGGCGGGTCCCCTACTTGCATGCTCTCCGTTGCTTAGGACCAGAGAAATGGAGAGGGGCTCTTCGCTGAGCTCCTGCCATGAGCCAGTAACACTGGCGGGTCCCCTACTTGCATGCTTATCAAGGGCTTCATTCATTATTAAGTGCTAGGGTCTATATCTGACCCTTCAGAGGACTGACTTGAGTCTTTCCTTCTCTATTAGGCCACCCAAGCCTGTGGTTACGCCTTCACCAAACCAATAAAGCACACTTGGTGAGTACGAGGTAGCCGAGAGCAGTATTCTCAGCTAAGTGTTTTACAACTCTCCTCCCCTGCACCATCATCACGTGTTGCACCAGGACCCCGTTTTCATCACTAGCGGACAGCCCAGTGTGTAACCCACTCTGGGTGCTTGGACACAGCAGATCTAAGGGCCCTCACGTCCCTCAAATCTCTCTTCCACCAAGGCCAGTCACCGCACCTAAGTACGAGTCTTAGGAGGAAGAAGTGGGCTCCTCGATGGCAGCTCCCAGGCTGAGGTCAGACCTCCTGGCCTTGCAAGACTAGCTAAGCCTGAAGGGCTGTCAGGGGAGGCTGGGCCTGCCACGAGAGATGCACGCTGGAGGCCAGGACAGAGAACACCCAGGGAAGTACTTGCATGCTCTCCATAAGCCGGGGGTACCCACTACGCACTATTCCTTCCCTTCAAGTTATATGCCAAGAGTAAAAACAATTTAACCTAGTTCAACCTTCTCATTTTTGTCCAGGAGAAAACAGAAGCCCGGACTAAGTGCCTCTCCCAAAGCTCAGAGGTAAAAAAGCAAGCCAGGGTTTCTGAGGTCATGGGGAAGCTGTACCCACCCTTCGGTTCCCTATGACGCATCACTGTCATGAGGTGGGAACCCAGGACCCTTGTGATGTTAAATCAGCCACCACGGGGTTGGTGGGAACTCACTGGGGTATCCTCCCTCAGGTCGCCTTGACTCTTCTTTTTCCCCGAAGTTCTGTTCCCTTCCCTACAGGTCCTATATGAACAGCTTACTGCCATCTCTAGGACACCCAGTAACATTACCCCAAGTTTCTATCTTCACATCACCTTCACATCCCAGCTACTCAAAACTGGCATCTAAAAGATCCCTGCGGGCACCAGGTCACCTGTGCAAGCCTCCAACACTGCAACACGCCAGGGACTGAGGATGAGCGATGCTGAGCTCCTGCACACAAGCCTCACTTTGTCTTATTTCTTGTCTGAACTAGCATTTGACTAAAACTGCACCTGATCTTATTATTTGCCCTGCGTGGCCGAACTCTTGACATTCAGCTTTTCCCCAGAACTAGCTGATCATCTTGGTCTGGGTAAATGTGGAAGTCAGTTCAAGGCATACAAAAAGCCACATCACCCTTTCCAATTTAAGACAAACTTAGGGGCACCTGGGTGGCTTAGTGGCTTAAGAGTCTGCCTTTGGCTCAGGTCATGATCTCAGGGTCCTGGGATCGAGCCCCATATCAGCCTCTCTGCTCAGCAGGGAGCCTGCTTCCCCCCTCTGCTTACCTGTGATTTCTGTCAAATAAATAAATAAAATCTTTAAAAAAAAAAAAGCAGGTTAAAAAATAAAGAGGATAAACTTAGCTCACTCACTAGCCTCTGGTTGAAAATAGTTTTCATTTATATACATGCTAGATACTAAAGTAGGTTTTTTGTTTTTTTTTTAAGATTTGATTTATTTGACAGTGAGAAACACAGTGAGAGAGGGAACACAAGCAGGGGGAGTGAGAGAGGGAGAAGCAGGCTTCCCACCGAGCAGGAAACCCGATGTGGGACTCGATCCCGGGTCTCCGGGATCATGACCTGAGCCGAAGGCAGTCGCTTAACCAACTGAGCCACCCAGGCGTCCCTAAAGTAGGGTTCTATTTTTTTTTTAAAGATTTTATTTGTCAGAGAGAGACAGAGGTAGGCAGAGGGAGGAGCAGGCTCCTTGGGAGCCCGATGTGATGCAGGGCTCAATCCCAGGACCCTGGGATCATGACCTGAGCTGAAGGCAGAGCCACCCAGGCATCTCCTAAAGCAGGGTTCTAACCGTGTCTTCTACACACACACACACACACACACACACACACACACACACACACACACACACTCTAATCCTAGCAACATAGGAGGAAGATTGAGATGGTAAAATCCACATCAAAGATAAAGCCAGAACTGAGGAAGTCCCTACAGGGCATCCAGCAGACCCCCTCCTGGTGTGGTCACCCAGCATGCTTTCTCACTGAGGTGCATGGCTTCCAAGAGCTTTTATGCAGATGCCTGAGAAGCAAATAATTATCTGCAATTAAGGCTATTTCCCAAATAGCCTAGGAAAGCTGCCAAAGGCTTTCCCTGAATTGAAAGGCAATGCTCCCACAATGGTTGAATCCTGTAACCTCCGGATACAAGATGGAGGAGATGCCAACCTGAACCACCAAAATCACAGGCTACTCTGGGAAAAAAGGTTCCTTTTAACCACTGCACCAAAGGTTGCTACGTGGGCCCAGAGAATGATAGTAAACATTCCAATTTTGCAGTCCTGGCTTCCATGGCAGGAAGGTATAGGGGACACATCCCACCCCCACCTGTAACAGAAAGCTAGGTGCTCTCAGATACCTCTAACCAGGATCTTGATTATTTCCCCTAAACCCTTCCCTAGAAACCCCGTGTGCCTCCAATCTGCCTTTCAACAGGGAGGCAGGAACAAAAATCGGCTTGTTTGCAAATAAACATCTGAAAGACTATCGTAGCAGCTGATCTGGGCTGAGGCATCAAAACAAAGTGAGGATTGTGGAGGAAGACAATGCAAAGGAACTGGGGGAGCGAGAACCTCCAGGGCAGAGAACTTGCAGCAGCAGCGCTGGGTGCCCTGGGTATTTCTGGAGGCCAAAGGCCCCATCTGGAATGAACAGAAGCTAGAAGGGTCTCCGTCACTTCAGTTTATTCCCTGTACAGAAAGAAGTCACTGCCACCACCAGCACTGTGCAGTTTTATTAACCATTCAAGTACAGTAGCATCTGGTAAGATCGGGACAGAGTTGGGATTTAAAAGTGAACAGATATTCAGCATCTAACAGTTTGAAAGAAGCCACTACATACTCTTTTCACAAACATGTTTTCACAGAGCCAATACAGTCCTAGCCGTTAACCCGGTAAGCCAGGTGCACTGAAGTAGAAAAGATGCAACAAGAAAAGTAGCTACATTAGAAAGACTTCAACACTTTAGAAAAAGAGTACAACACTTTCCGTTTCTCCCCTTTAGCCCCGAAAACAACATCGTACAATCTGGATCTACCTATACAGTCCTACATCAGCTTCTAGAAGATTTGTCAGGAGGGCAAAAATAAAATGACACTGGCCAGTACAGTCTTTGGATGTTTGGGAAGGGGAAGGGGAGAAAGTCAGTTCTCGGGACAAATTAGTCAGCTTCGGTTTCATCAGCAGGGTCTTTGGATTCCTTGTTCTTCCGCACTTCCTCCACGTGCTTGTCCTGGAAAGAAACAGCATTCGTCAGTCAAATCACAAAGGCTACAAGCCGTGCACCCCAAAAGAGGCCCGATGGCGGCATATGGGAAGCACAGAGTTCTAAAACATTATCTTCGAACTTCCTTGGGTCACTCATGGAACCTGATGACTGAGCCTCCTACTGCTCTTTCAAAGAATGTACAATTTTCCTGGAAATGATTGCATACACCCATCTTATTCTTTTTTAAAGATTTTTTTAATATAATCTGTACATCAAACGTGGGACTCGAACTCACAACCCCAAGATCGAGGGTCATGCACTCTACTGACTAAGCCAGCCACCTAACCCCACTCCATCTTATTTTAAAATAAGATACCCCTCTTTCAATGTGTTGAGCCCCGAAACTGAGGACAGAGACACCCAACGTGTCGATCAAGGCAATCAGTTCGAGCCACATCACAAGCTCTAGACCCTCTCAAAGCAAAGCTGGGCCACCGACCTTCTCCCGCAAGCGTTCCAGCTTGGCAGCCATCTGGGCCTCTCGGTTCTCTTTGTTGGCCTCCATTTTGTGGGTCAGCTTTTCTTCCGCCATCTTACTAAAGTTGTTGTTCTCCTCTATGGCTTTCTGAAGCACCTCTTTCTCGTGCTCCCGCTTCTCAGCCAGCTGCTTCAAGACCTCAGCTTCATGCGACTGAAAAATGTTTTAACACGCTAGAACCTCTGAGGTTTATTTTGCATTTTTTTTTTAAGATTTCATTCATTTACTTGACAGAAACACAGCGAGAGAGGGAACACAAGCAGGGGGAGTGGGAGAGGGAGAAGCAGGCCTCCATCGAGCGGGGAGCCCAATGTGGGGCTGGATCCTAAGGGGATCACAACCTGAGCCCAAGGCAGACGTCCAATGATTGAGCCACCTAGGCGCCCCCTAGCATTAAATTTTTGATCAAAAAAAGGTTATTTACCGGGAGGACTGAAAAGAGGTGGAAAGTGAGATCTCTTTAAATATAACCTAAGCCAGGGCCTAAATGGTCTGTATCAAAACTGTGGAAATCACCCTCATTTCCTAGTGTTTCTATTTACTTTGGAAAACTGCCCAGGTTTGTACAGAGTCTTGCCCAACTGTTCTCTAAGGGAATCCCTGGAAGATTTACTGCTTAATGGTACCAAGAGGACTTGTAACATGCATGGGGGAATGAGGCCGTACTGCCAAGAACTGGTTATTGAACTTCAATGTCCACCCGAAGAAAATCAGATCATAAAAAATGTGACCATACTGATAAAAAAAAAAAAACATGAACGATAGGGAATTTAAGACTAAGCCCCCTTTTGAGCCAGGGGGATTTCTGTGTCATGGAAAAGCTTAATCGCTTTTCTCTGTGGAAGCTGCATTCACTTCCCGGCCACCGGAGCTGTTAGCGCGGTGCGCCTCCACGGCGTGTCACTGCATTCCCCTGTGCCTGCAAGCATCACCGAGGCAGGAAAGCTACAAGGCACCTGCCACCGGTTCTGTTCACTCTTTGCTGCAGCCCAGCCCCAAGTTCCACTACGTAACACAGAGGCTACTGACTACAGGACCAGGGCTGGTTCCTTCAGAATTTTTCTGTCTAGCCATTGGCTGCATTTCCTCACAAATTCAAAAGTTCACAATACTCTCTCATCATCCACAGGAGCTCAGCCTGCCCTGAAGAGCAGGTAGGAGACGAAGCTCCCTTGCAAACACTACTGCCCTTTCTGGGGAAAAGAATGGCGGAGCTGACAACGGCTCTGCGCACATATACACGTGGCCCCGAAATGTACAGGACACACATTACAGCAGCTTAAACAGAGGCCTTCATCTGTATGTGTGTGGTCAGATGTGTCAGACTTCACACTGCACTAACTGTGTTGGTCAGGGGCAGGCTACTACCTCACCTTCTTGTGCCTACTTTCCTTCATTTTATTTAATAAAAAGTTTTTTTTTTTTTTTAAGTAAGTAAACTCTACATCCAACGTGGGACTTGAACTCACGATCCCAAAATCCAAGAGCCACAAGTGCTATTGACTGAGCCAGCCAGGCATCCCTCCCTAATTTTAGAATTAAACTCACTCATCTTAATCAGGGTTGTTGGAAGGGAATAAATAAGAATTTATATACAGTTCTTCATGAAAAGAATACCGAATGAAAGGAAATGCACCAGAATGTTAGCAATGGTTACTTCTGGGAAGTAGGATAATGAACACTTTTAATTTCCTACGTATAAACTTCTGATTCCCGATTTTTCTATAACAAGCATATTAGTATTTGCTGATCTTTCTGATTTGGGTTTTTTGTTTGTTTTTTTTTTAAGTAGGCTCCATGCCCTGTGTGGAGCCCAACACAGGGCTTGAACTCAAGACCCTAAGATCAAGAACTGAGCTGACACGAAGAGTCGGACGAGCCACCCAGATGCCCCTTTCTGATTTGTTTTTAAAGATGAATATTTTATAGAATTGCTTAGATAAGAAGCTGCCTCAGTACCGTTATGGCAGTTGAGCAACACAATCACATTCAGCAATTTGAAATGTTTTTATTGTACAGCTCTCAAAAAAACAAACAAACAAACAAAAAACACACAAGCACACACACAAACCAAACCAAACAGGGAGGGAAAAAAAGGCGGTAAAGGAAAAAGAATCATCCACCAACAAATATATTTTTCAAAGAGAAAGCAAGAGAAGCAGGAACTTTGGTTTCAGCCAGACCTAAGCTTGAATTCTGGCTCCAATGCTCATAACTAGAGGACTTGGGAAAATGACAACATTTCCGAGACTATTTTCTCTTCTCAGTATCTCAGACACCTACCCTTTTAGGCTCATTGGGTTAAAGGAGAAAAACAGAAGTAAAGGACCTGATACATAATAGGAGCTCAGTAAATAATGCCTGGCATTTTCGCCTAGCTGCTGGCATATGTAAATTTTCACAGTTATAATCACATCTAGCTCCAATTCTGTTTTCCTCCTGGAAATATGAAAATAAAACTGATTTGCCACATTACATAAATATATCCCGTTCTCTGTGAATTGAGATGTTTACCTTACGTCTTTCTTCTGCAGCTTCTAATTTCTTCTGAATCTCCTCCAGGGAAAGATCCTTCTTCTTGGGAGGGGAAAGGGGGAATTCTGGGACGGATTCTTTTGATCGAGGGCTGAGAATCAGCTCAAAAGCCTGGCCTGAGGCACGCTTCTCCAATTCTTTCACCTGGATATCTGGATTTGATCATATTCATAATGTATTCAGAAAAATGGGGTTTTCCTATTCTAATATTCTAACAAACTATCCTACAATTTTCTAAAAACCAAATCAATTTAATGAATAGAATTCAGGCTGATGAAGAAGCTGTATTTGCAGGCAAGAAGTTATCTAAACACCACCTCCCACAAACCAAAGCTCAATATTTTTGGATTAAAAAATACCATTCTGAGATACCTGTTTGACGATCACATTCATAAACAAAAGGAAGACTTGTTCAAAACTCCACAATTTTGCTCTAGACCAAGCCAAATCATCATATAACAAAACAATTACGAGCTCTCAGTACATTCAAGTGATAATTTTTTTCTTATTCTGCTTTATAAAATGGGTTTTCAATAAGGCCAAAATAGAACTGCTCAATTAATGGCTTAAGACCTGAATCCATCTCCTATTATAAAATCCTAAACCCATCACAATTCAGCTTTTCCAAATACATTACCTACCAGAAGAAGCCATGGTGAACAGAAGACAAGAGACTGGTAGTGTATTCTACACAATCCACTGGCAAGGAAAACCCTGAAAACGATTTTCAAAAGCATATGATCAATTTCTTTGCATCTCTAGGTCATTGATCCAAAGGGACCTCAAATCACATCCATATAAATCAGTGTGAGAAAAATCACTACCATGAAATTAAATAAGACATAACTAACTAGAAAATCATAAAGAGATCTAGAAAATATCGAAACATTGATAAATTTTAACTGAATAGAACATAACATTGGTTACAGAAAATCAAGTCAACCGAGCCTGCCTGCTCAAAAAACATCTTGGATTTTAAAAATTAGACGACGTTAAGCCATGTATTTTCCCCCCTAATAAAAATTTCTCCCTCAAACGGCGAAAAGATATTCCAGATTCAACTCAACAGAGACCGGAGCCATCTTAATACTGCCTACAACTCATTGTGCAAATGAAATGCCCACCCCTGCTTTGTCTGCGTCTGCCATGGTGGAAAACAAAACGCCCAAGCTAATATTAACCAGTATGTTGAACTCCTATTGTTCTAGGGGCTTAAGCTCCTTATCCAACAGCGAGCAAAATTAATCAGTTTTATTAACTGCTAGGTTTTAGGTTATAATATTTGCTGCCTTTTATCATGAAAACTTCCACATCGCTCCTTGATTTTAAAAGTCATTATCTTTGTACGCCCCAGGCTAGTAAGAAAACCTAAGACTGCAGGTTCCAATAGCTGGAAATTAAAACCCTAAACAGCGAAACGGTCTAATCCTAGCAGAGCCTGAGACTCAGCACCGGACCCAGGATGGGCGTGGCCCCGGTCCAAGGAAAAGCGGGTGGCCGCCCTCCGCCAATCAGAGCACGGCCTGTGCTCCGGCCCCTGGCCCCGCCCCCTTCCTCCCCGCGCCTTTTCGAATCTCCCCGAACTCACAACACCCCGGAGCCCGCGCGCGTGGGAAGGGGAGGGATGGGTGGGGCTAACGGTCCTATCTGGGTAACTCCGCCCTTCCCGGGCTCGCCGCGCGCTGACGCCCCCCCAACTCCCGCCAAAAACATCTCCAGGCCACCCCCATCCCCGCAGCAGCTCGGCGGATGGGGCAGGCCCGGGGAACCGGCCATGGGGTAGCTCAGGCATCCGCCCGCCACCTCCTCCCTTCCACTCCCACCCACCCTGCCTCCACCCTAGCTGTCCGCGCCCCCCGCCGCGAGGACAGGATTGCTCTCGTGGGGTGTCAGCCCTTCGGACTCGGTCCTAGTCACTGGGCTAAGACGACAACAGGGAGCGGGAGCGGCCCTAGCCGCCCGCAGTCCGACGCTAAGGCCGCTGCCCTCTAGAGGCGCCGCCCCGCCCCTTCAGACAATGGGAACCCCAGCGCGGTAGAGCCAGCAAGGGAAACGAAGAAGGCAAACGGGGGCCCACGCCCCCTATTGTCTCCACGACGGCACCCCGGGCTAACGCCCGGGACTTGCCCAGCTGGCCGCGCCCCCTCCCCACGATAGCCGCGCCCCCAGGGAGCGGGGACAAAGCCGAGGCTCCGCCCGAGCCACACACAAAGCAGAGCGACCCCCGCCCGCCAGTCCCACTTGAGGCCCGCGGCCACGCCCGCCGCCCTCCCGCAGGGGGCTGCTGCCACGGCCCGGCCCCTCCCGCCGGCCGCTTCCCTTTCGCGGGCCCCCAGCCTCCAGCCACCTCCTTCCAGAGCCCCGCACCCACCTGCTCGGTCCGAGCCGCCTGGCCACACTCTGAGCACCAACAGACCCGGGCGCGCACAAAAGCGCCAAACAGCGGCACGTGACCTCCCCGCCAGGCTCTCCATTGGCTGAAACCCGCGGCACGTGCCGCCCCCTCCCCCACAGCCCAGGTGTCCCCGCCCCTGGGGACCCCCGAGCACCTCGGGAAGTGTAGTCCAGCCTGGCGGCGTAGGGGGACAATGCGAGGGATGGGGGGCATTTGGGAATCTCCCCAGATGTGAGCAGGGGGCTGGACGGTTGTCTGGCCGTGGAAGAGGGCTATGCTGTGGCCCCTAGCCTGGGTCTGAACCAGCTTTCCCACCCCTAGGAAAAGGGCGGGGCGGTGTCCCTTCCTACCTCTCAGGGGGTGGCCCCTTGGACTCCTCCTCCGTTGAGCCACGTGCCCTGCGTCGCCCCAAGGGCAACACTCGGACAGCGCCCCACCCCTTGCTGCCACCTAAGACGCCCAAGCGCTTGTTGCAGGACAATGCCACTCTTTGCCCCTTTAAGGCCCCCCCTGCAACCCGGTGCCCTACCTCAACACCCGCGTTGTGACATCATCGTAATCCCTTACCCACTCAGCCCTAACAGGTCAGGGGCGTGGCCCTTCCCCACGGTGCACGTTTTCCCTACCATACTCTGCCCCGGAGCTGGTGACAAGAAAACCGTGGGGGGAAAGCTCGGAGGCTCTGGAATTTGATCCCCTTTGGTCTAATAGTCACTCAGCTTTAATGCAGACTCCATCTGTTCTGCCTAGCCTTTTGCCTGATGATAGGGAAGGAAGAGCAACAGCAGTTCTAGACAACACAGACTGCAGTTAAGTGTTGCTTTTGTTCTTGGAGCACGTGCTCTCCACTGCAGTGTTGGGCCCTTTTAAAGAATCAAAACAAGGGGGAACCACAAGGTCACGGTTCCTCCTGGCCTGGTTTGATGAGAAGCACAGCAGAGACACAAAGGAAATTGGTCTGACCTGAGCTTAGAATGACCTCATTCTTCCAACAGAAAGGCCAGGAGAAAAATAAAATGAACATGGTTTCAAAATCCCTCTTCCCATCTGCCAGACCAAGGCTGTGTCTTTGGTCTTCCAGTGGTGGTCACTACACCAACACACCTGCTTTGAGATCCTGACCAAGTGGAAGAACACCTTCATTTTATTAATCAATGGGTCTGGTCTCCCATACCAAGAAACAAATACGACTAACTGCAGAAACCACAGTCCTAATTGTGAAAGACTCTCCAAGTGCAGCCAGTCACTGGGGACACGCTAGAGATAAATACAATCACTGGGTGCCTGAGACAAGGAAAACTGGATCATAGAGGCAGCAGACACACCACACAAAGCAAACAATTAGCAATTCGCTGTTGCCTGAAATATGCTTGTTGTGGCATTTTCTCCAACAATCGCCCTTGTGTGGGGTCAGCCTCTTCCCCGCCCCCAATCGAAGTGATTTTTCCCTTAGCATGTGAGCAAGACCAGGAATGTTTCAGATTCGGAGCCCTGAAAGCCTTCTTCCTCTCTGCCGCAAAACGGCCAGGTGTTTCCATCTGTCAGTTTTCTATGCAAAATCTCAAAAATCGTTAGAAAGGCTAGAGAGGGGTGGGGATAAGAGCTCACCAGAAAGTGACAGATTGGCAGGCAACACAAATGAGCACCGGACCGAAGGCCAAGAGGTCTATTATCTCCGAACCAGGCTTTAGCTTGAAGTGTTTGTGCTTGAACCGGAGGTTTGCAGAGGAAGGTCCCGCCCATTTGATGCATATTTCTTTTAAATACAAGAAATTGCCCTGCAAAAATCTTAACATTTCTGACTATTCATGTTGTGACAGGAAAAAAAAATACATCTTTCAAAACACTGATTATTTTAAAGCACTTACACCACTTCCCCCCACCTTTCCTTTCTCCCTAGAGCAGATGTCTATTTCCATGGAAACCACAGCTAGGAACGAAGATGTTAGGACTCATGGAGATTTTTAATCTTTTGGAATGATGTTACATTACATTTGTAATACAAAACTACATTTTGTAATGATGCTTCATTAGCTGGTGGGTTTGTTGTTAGATGCCTAGTCCTGCCACAAAGATTTCCAGAGCTCCTCACTGCTGCTTGAGGCCTGAGGGGGTGGGGGTAAGGTTGCCCCTTTAACAATCCTTTGCATAAAAAGGTGCATGTGTGTTGAGGTGATCCCTGTTTCCTAGGTGGGGCTGTTTCTCTGAGAGTCAAACGGCAGCTATTAATTGTCAACTCTGTCTCTAAGGTGTTCCTCCATGAGCCCTGCAGTAGGAGGGGCTTTCAACTCTAAGGCAAGAAAACAGCTTTGCCACTTCACTTTCGTGAGGGGAAGAAGCTCCTTTCTGGGAAGCTGGCTAAAACTTCCTTCCAAAGACACTCCCTCCTGAAGGGGCAGCAAGGAGTTAACGCTCTGTCCTGGAACTGCCATTCCTTGTCCGTGAGAATTATTTTTGCCTCTGCTCAGATGGTTTGGTCGGATTGCCTGTGGAGCTGGCTGAAACTGTGGATTAACACAAAGTGAAGTCAAGATATGGCAGCCCTCCAGCTTACTTGATCTGTAGACAGCTAAAGGAGAGCACTTCAGGCTTCAAAGTCTAGAAGGGTTGTCTACACTGATCAAAGGAGCGGAGCTGGGCTGTTGTCAGATCTCCGTTCACAGAGCACCGCAGCCTTTGTTCATTGTTGGTTCTGAGGCTTCCGGGGTTGTTGCTCCCATGGGAGCTGCCGGGTTCCAGCACTTACGGGGACTGTCCTTGGCAAAAGGATATTGTGGGAGAGGTTTCTCCTTGTCCCCAGACTCTCTGTTCCCTTTGTCCCCTAATCCTTAGGCTCTAAGGGCTCTAACACTCCCTTCCCTGTTCAAGCCCTGTCTGTGAATCTATTTGACACGCCCAAGAGGGTGGGGCTTGTGCCTGGGTCTCCTCATCTCTCAGGCCCACAACAAGGCCTGGCCCAGGATGCCAGGCACGTGGGACCTGCCTACCCAAAGCTGACTTTAGGCAAGAGCCACCTCTGTCATCTTCCCTCTCCTCCTCTGGGATGCTAGACACCGGCGCCAAGGAGGGGTGGTAAGGACTAGATGAGATGATGTACAGGAAAGCACTTAGCAAGATGCCTGGCACGTGTTACCTCTGGTTGCTAGAGAAGGTTCTTAATTACTGTAGGTTATGGAATGAATGAATGGATGGATTATTGAATGAATGAATGAATTAATTAATTCCCACTCTTTGATGGGAATCAGAGTCACTGGGTTAACCCTTCCTATTTGATGTTTTTAAAAATTTAGTTAATTTAACATTTTGAAGAACCTATTCATGTATTTTAGAAATAAAGTATAAAAAGGGTGCCTGGGTGGCTCAGTTGGTTAAGCATCTGTTTCTGCCTTTGGCTCAGGTCATGATCTCAGGGTCCTGGGACAGAGTCAGGCATCGGGCTCCCTGCTCAGCAAAGAGTCTGCTTCTCCCTCTGCCCCTCCCACTGCTTGTGATCTCCCTCTCACACACTTTCTCTCTCTAAAACATAAATAAAATCTTAAACATTAAAAAAAAGAATAAAATTCCTCCTCTCTTTTCTGTCCCCATCTGCCAACTCCACTAAGCCTCCCCAGCAATAACCACTATCATCAGTTTCCTGGGTATCCTAGAGTCTCTTTAACAGGTTTCTAGATGTGTACTCTTATTCCCCCTCATCATTCAGATGGTAGTCAGTTCTGCACTTGGCATTTTTTTACTTCACAATACGTATCAGGGATTTTTCCCTGTTCATACATCAAGCATTTCCTCATTTGGGGTCCACGTATGAATATTCCATAATCAGGTTAACCTGTGTCCCATCCATGGCTTTTCGTTTATTCCTAATTATTCTTTTCTACCTGGGTGAGTAGATGTGCAGGACATGTTCCTGCCGAGGCATTGTGAGGGCACAGGGCACAGGGCAAGCACGTCTGCCACTTGGACAATGTCAAACTGCCTTCCACAGGATCTGTACTAGGTCAACACTCATCATGGGGTGCCTTAGTTCATTAAAGGAATTCATTAAAAAATGGTTTGAAAGCCTTTGTCCCTGGAAATTTCAGGCACCGGGGAAAAGGAGGGGGAAGACTAGAAATGCCAAGAGGGACGTGGCTGTCAATCTGTGTATATTAATACCTCTTATAAGTACTGGACAAGCAGCGGCTGGTCTCCGAACAGCAGCGCTCCTCCCGCCCTGCCCTGCGGTGGAAGTGTCTGCAGGTGTCGCTGTGAGATTGGAAGCCTTTTGAAGGCAGGGTCTTTCTTGGCTTATCCCACTCCCCTCCCGTGAGGCCTGATGCGGTGTCTGGCCTGCATCTTACCTAATTCTAAGACATATGTCTTCCCCCACATTTTTGTGTCTCTGAATTGGTTGTCCCTCATGGCCAATAAGCAGCATGTCATCATTACTTAGAGCATATTTTCTTCGTGGAACATAAAATAACCGCATCTTAAAAATCAATGGCATTTTTGAGTCAGTGAAATATGATAAAGTGAAATATGGTAAAGGACATCCGTATTAAATGTGTGAGCGGGATGATGGCCAAGAGGCCGCTGCCCCTGCCAGTCCTCTCGCTCTGAGTTCTAACCCTCACAGTTTCCCATTTAACTGGTGGATTTCCTAGATACTCACCCTCCCGGCTTAAAGCTTCAGTCAGACTCAACTCTTCCTTCTTTCTCACGCAAGCCTCCAATTATGGAAACTTAGCATTTTCTAGTAGAGCGGAACCTTTAAAATGATAATAGCTACAAAAAGAACAAAGCTGCTGCACTCACACCTCCTGATTTCATGACTTACTAGAAAACTACAGGAATCAAAACAGTGTAGTACTGGCATAAAGACAGACATACAGCCCAGTGGACTAGAAGAGATAGCCCAGAAATAAACGCTTGCATATGGGGTCAAATGACTTTTGATAAGGAGGTCAAGATTCATTCAATAGGGAAAGGACAGTCTTTTCAACAAATGGTGCTGGGAAAACTGGATATTCATTCACTTGCAAAAGAATGAAGCTGGACCTTTACCTCACACCATATACAAAAATCAACTCAAAATGGACCTAAGGTCTAAACGTTTATAAAACTATAAACTCTTAAAAGGAAACAGAGGGCAAAAGCTTCATAACATTCAATTTGGCAAAGATTTCTTAGATGTAATGTCAAAGGCACAGACAACAAAAGAAAAAATAGACAATTGGCTTTTGTGAAAATCGGAAATTTTGTGCATCAATCAAAAGAATATCAACACAATTGGGGCGCCTGGGTGGCTCAGTTGGTTAAGCGACTGCCTTCGGCTCAGGTCATGGTCCCGGAGACCCGAGATCGAGTCCTGCATCAGGCTCCCTGCTCGGCGGGAAGCCTGCTTCTCCGTCTCTCACCCCCCCTGCTTGTGTTCCCTCTCTGGCTGTGTTTCTCTCTGTCAAATAAATAAAATCTTAAAAAAAAAAAAAAAAAGAATATCAACACAATCTTTTTAGCAATCCACTGAATGGGAGGAAATAATTGCAAATTATATGTCTGATGAGGGATTCACATCCATTACACAGAGAGAACTTTTAAAACTCAACAGCCTACTCCAAATATGAACAAAGAAAGGCCTTCAATAGACATTTCTCCAAAGAAGATCTACAAATGGCCAGTAAGCGCATGAAAAGATGATCAACATCACTAATCATTAGGGAAATGCAAATCAAAACAACAAGGAGATTCCACCACACACCTACTAGGATGGTTACTATAAAACAAAACAAAACAAAACAAACATAAAATAACAAGTGTTGGAGAGGATGTGGAGAAACTGGAGCCCTTGTGCACTGTTGGGAACATCAAATGGAGTAGCCACTGTGGAACACAGTATGGAGGTTCCTCAAAATACCACAAATAGAATTGTCATGTGATCCAGCAATGCCACTTCTGGGTATACATCCAAAATAATTCAAAGCAGGATTTTTTTTTTAAAGATTTATTTATTTATTTGACAGAGAGAAACACAGCCAGAGAGGGAACACAAGCAGGGGCAGTGAGAGAGGGAGAAGCAGGCCTCCCGCCGAGCAGGGAGCCTGATGCGGGACTCGATCTCCGGTCTCCGGGATCATGACCTGAGCCGAAGGCAGTTGCTTAACCAACTGAGCCACCCAGGCGCCCCAAAAGCAGGATTTTGAAGGGCTATTTGTACACCCATGTTCACAACAGCATTATTCACAATAGCTAAAATGTGGAAGCGACTCAAGTGTCCATTTACAGATATACAGATAAGTGAAATGTGGTACGTCCATACAAGAAAATATCATTCAGCCTTAAAAAGAAGGAAATTTGACATAGGCTACGACATGGATGGACCTTGAGGATATTATGCTCAGTGAAATAAACCAGTCACAAAAAGATAAAAACACTGTATGATTCCACTTCTATGAGATGCTTAGAGTCATCAAAATCATGGAGATTTACGGGGTGCCTGGGTGGCTCAGTCATTAAGCGGCTGCCTTTGGCTAAGGTCATGATCCGAGAATCCTGGGTTTGAGCCCTGCATTGGGCTCCCTGCTCGGTGGGATGCCTGCTTCTCCCTCTCAAACTCCCCCTGCTTGTGTTCCCTCTCTAACTGTGTTTCTCTCTGTCCAATAAATAAATAAAATCTTTTTAAAAAGTCATGGAGATTTAGAGAGTAGAATGATGTTTGCTGGGGCTGGGGGAGAGGAGGGACTAGAGGGGGTTATCATTTAGTGGGGACAGAATTTCAGTTTTACAAGGTGAAAAGAATTACGGAGTTGGATGGTGATGGTGATGGCACAACATTAGGAATGTATTTAATATCACTTACCCGAATACTTAAAAAAATAGTTAAGGGGGCACTTAGGTGACTCAGTCAGTTAAGCATCTGACTCTTGATTTTGGTTCAGGTCATGATCTTGGGGTTGTGGGATTGAGCCCCCCATGGGGCTCCACACTCAGCAGGGAGTCTGCTTGAGATTCTCTCTCTCTCTCTCCTCTTCCTCTGCCTCCCCCCCATTTGCATACACACTCTCTATCTAAAATAAATAAATACAATCTTTAAAAATTAGTTAAGATGGTAAATTTTATGTGTATTTAATACAATAAATATAATTGGAAAAAAATGATAATAGCTAACATACTCACAGAATGTTTACCATGAGGTAGGCACTGATCTCAACACTCTCCATGAGATAATTCATTTAATACTCATAACAATCTTATGAAATAGTATTAGCCTAACTATGAAGCTGAGGAAAGGGGGGGTGACCAACCAGGGTTGGTCGGGTTGCCCGAGACTGAGGGGTTTTCTGGGATGCAGGACTTTCAGAACTAAAAGTAGGAAGTCCCAGACAGATCTGGATGAGCTGGTCATCCTAAAGGAAACTGGCACACAGAGACACAGTATCTTCCTTAGACGTACCAAACAGGGTCCTTGCCCTAGGCCCTGCACTTTCAGGGGCTACACTCTGACCCTCCAGCTGTGCCCCTTCTCCAAGACAAGCTGGGACCCGCGTATCCCTTCAAAACCACGCCGTGGGTATCTGGGACTCTAGAGTTCCCGGTCTAAATGACCTGAGTCCACTTTCAGCATCTCCACCAGCACCTTCCCTGGCTCATCCTCCCAAGGACAAAATTCCCTGCCTGAGAGCAGGGCTGGCTACTTGTCAGGGGTAAGGACAGAACCTGGGCATGAGGGCCAGGAAATACTAAAGGGGGCCGGCTCTGTCATACTCCGACCTGAGACTCCACGGACTCCAAGAATTCTCAACTCAAAACCTGTCATTATTCCGGAGGTATATTTCTCAAGGTAGAAGGATAAAACATGTACTTTTAAAAAAAAATAGTTTGTTAGCTTGACTTATAACTCTTACGTACTTAGACCTAAGGTATATGGGCTTCTCTCTTATCCTCCTGCTCGGGTCTGGCAAATGTTAGCAGTCGGCCTGCAGAGATTGAATCACTAGTCCAATCGGGCTACAGAGCAGTGCAGAGTTTTGCAGCCTGGCTTCAAGTCTATGCTTTTAGCTGGCTCACCCTATTATTTTCCAGCCCGGGGAGAAAGGCCGAGAGAACTTTAGACAGTTGTCCAAGGTCCCACGGCTAATTCATGTCACAGCAGGAATTTGAATCCTGTGCTTTAAACAATGCTACAGGGATGCCTGGGTGGCTCATTCGATTAAGCTGCTGCCTTTGGCTCAGGTCCTGATCTCGGGGTCTTGGGATCGAGTCCTGCATCGGGTTCCTTGCTCAGTGGGGAGCCTACCTCTCTCTCGACCTGCTCTGCCTACTGCTCCCCCTGCTTGTGCTCTCTCATCAAATAAAATCTTAAAAAGAAAAAAAAATGATGTTGCAGGAATTGTTCATTTACTACTACTCGTGTGAGTGTGGGCAGATGACTTCTCCCTTTTTAGGCCTGCATTTCATTATCTGTGAAATTGGGACAATGCCTTAACTTCATAGGGTTGTCATCAGGAACAACAGCCTGAAAGACTAAATGTAAAGTACCTAGCATTGTGTCTGATGCATAATAAACCCTCACTGGGTGATAGCTGCAGTGGTAGCCATTAAGCACAGCTCTGATCATGCCACTTTTCTGCTTGAAAATATTTGACAGATTAAACTTTGGGGCACATCATATGAGAAACATACAAATTCCTGAAATCTAAAAAAAACTTGGCATGGCATTTGAAGCCCCTCCATGAGCTAACTGCAGTCTGCCTTAAGATCAATTAAACACTGGAACTCTTTCTTTCTACATGTATTCGAAGATCTGTCATCTCAAAAAAGGATAGTTACAGGGTAGCGCAATTAAGATGCATGGCAGGAGTTAGCTAACAACAGAATGGACCTCCTAAAAATGAATGAGATTCTTGCTATGGGAAGTATCCAAACAAAGATTTGTCAGGCAGGTGCTGGGCATGCAAGAAGGATTCTTGCATTAGGAGAAAGGTGGACTCCCTTCATCCTTTAAGAATCTTCTTTAAAAAAAAGAAAAAAAGAAAAAAAGAGGGCGCCTGGGTGGCTCAGAAGGTTAAGCCTCTGCCTTTGGCTCAGGTCATGATCTCAGGGTCCTGGGATCCAGGCCCGGGATCCAGGGATCGCATCGGGCTCTCTGCTCAGCAGGGAACCTGTATCCTCCTCTCTCTCTGCCTGCCTCTCTGCCTACTTGTGATCTCTCTGTCAAATAAATAAATAAAATCTTTAAAAAAAATCTTCTTTAATGAGATGGAAAAGCCTTGTGATATTAACAAACAAAATCTACCCAACTGCGTATACGAGATGAACTCAAGTAAGAACAAAATAAAATGCCCCAAAATATTTGTTTGGAAGGTAAAATAACAATTGAGTTTAGTTTTTTCTTTGTACTACTCTGAAATTTCCAAACTTCTTAAAGTGAACATATATTATATTAATAGGAAACAACTGTATTTTAAAGACAGAAAAGAATTTTGTCCTCCTGACTGATCTTAGGTACTCCTATGTCTCTGAAACTCTGACCCTCCCACGGCTTCCTCCGACCTCAGTTTTATTGCACCATTCCCCAGCTCCAAGAAAAGTCATGCAGCTAATATGTTTCAGTGTTTTGCTGATACTAATCCTCAGCCTGGAGTCCCTTGGCCTCTGTGTCTATTGAAATCCTTTCCACCCTTGAGGTTTTGATTAATCTCTCTGACTCCTCTATACTATGCCTGATATTGAGCCAATCCACACACATCTTTGTCCTCCTCACTAGGGCATGAGTTTCTTGAGGGCAGAATTATGCATGATTTCCTCCTCGTATCCCTACATTGCTATGAATAGACACTCAGCAAATCTTGAATCTTTTGGCTGATGTCTTTTTGACCACTAAACAACACTGAGGGCCAAGGGTCAGACAGTATAACTGAGGGTTTATCCTGGAGTCGAGTCTCCAGCAATCCCAAAAGTACAATCCCAGGGACATATAAAAATATTATTGTTTACTTGTTTTTAAGCTTTTAATTTGAAATCATTTCAGATTTCCAGAGAGTTGCAAAGGCAGTACACAGAATTCTCATATACCCTTCAATCAGCTTGCCCTAACAGTTAACATCTTACATAACCATAGAACATTTATCCAAATGAAAACATTAACAGTGGTACAACGAAATGGCTAGGTTTAACTGGATTCTCCATTTTCCTGTGGGATCCAGGATCCAACTTAGAATACCACCTTGTATGTAGCATCATGTCTCCTTACAGTGACATTTCTTTTAATGTGGAGGCTGGAGTGTCTGCTTTCTGTTGTTCCTTCCAACCAACCTTTTTCCAAATAATCAAAATGTGAGCAAGAAAGATGGTATGGGGACTGTTCCTCCCACACAGGGCTAGGAGGATGACTTTCATGTCATAATATCTAGTCTTTTTCTTGAATAGGCATCTGTAGGCTTAAATACAGAGGGGGGTTACAGGTTTTAATTCATTAAATTTCTGGGCCATTCCATAGACCACTTCTCCATGGCCTGGCACAGAGACATGTTCCCAGTTACATCCAAAACTTCCAAGCAGTTGGCATTCATCAGCAATCTTAGCAATTCAGTGAGAACAGAGGTAACAGTTGTCCCAGGAAGCTGAAACCAAGCCTGCTGAAATCACACCCCTTGGAAGGTGGGTGAAAGTAGAGACTGGCTAGAATTCAAGCCTGGAAGGAGGGGGCAGCTGGGTGTCAGGAGAAGGGTGGGATGCTAAACAAGAGCAAATACACAAGGGGAAGAAAAGCTCATGTGTCACTGGAACTCGGGTTGATTTATAGACCTTCACCGGCTCCTTGCTGAGCTCTTGTATCGATTAGTAACTAGCATTCCCATTGATGGGCTCTGGCAAACCCCGACGTGCTCCTGGATTACCACAGCAGCCTCCTTATTGGTCTTCGGCCCACGCCCTCCCTCAAATCCATTCCCAGCATGGGCACCTGCCAACTCAGGTCCCTGAGAGTGCAGCCCCCATCTAAACAGGAGGTGTGGGGTGTATCACTTTCCTGGGACTGCCTTAAGTGTCGCAAGCTAGAGCTGGGTGGTGGCTTTAACAACAGGAATTTAGTGGGTTGTTTTTTTTTTAATTAATTTATTTATTTTAATAATAATTTAATTATTTTACAGAGGATGAGAGAGAGCAGTGGGAGGGGAAAGGGAGAGAGAGAATCCTCAAGCAGACTCCCTGCTGAATGCTGAGCCCACTGTGGGGCCTGATCCCAGGACACTGAGATCATGACCTGAGCGGAAAACAAGAGTCACCCAGGTGCCCCTGACAGAAATGTACTATGCACAGCTCTGGGAGCGTGAAGTCTGAAATCAAAGATGATGGGGGGTTCATTTCTTCTGAGGGTTATGAAGGAGAATGTGCTATGCTTTTAGCTTCTGATAGTCTCCAGAAGGGAAAAAGTTGACAGGAAGAAGAAACAGGGCAACTAAATGCCCAGAAGAGAGAGTCAGCCAAGCACAGTAGTGAACCTGAGTAGTGGTCTCAGGTTTTAACTGGTAAGACTGGATTGAAGTCTGGGAGTGGCTGGGGCAGGAGAACCAGGGTCCTTGGAAACCCTTCAGCACGGGGCAGGGACTTTAAGGTGAGAATCACAAGAGCTCAGACTCTTTGAGCTGAGGGACTTCATGTGTCTTACGGTCACTCTTGAACCCCTTCCCTGTATTTTAAAAACCAAACCAACCCCAAAAAGTACAAAGAAGAAGACAATTACATTCCCCACCACCTGGAATTAGCCATTATTTACATTTTGACATGTTTTGTTTTCCAGTGTTTTCTTTCTGACTATATAGTTTTAAATTCCTTGGGCAATATATGAATTTATTGTCATTTTTTAAAATAAAAAAATAAGAATGTTACAAGGGAAGCTCAAGTTCACTTTCACCTCCACCAGCTATCCAAACTCCCTGCTCCTCTCCCCAGAGAAAGACACTCATATGAGTTGGGAATGTATTTTTTCATTTTTCAAAAACACATTACATATGTTTGAATAAACCACAGTTCTGTCTGGTATGTGGCAAATGTTGTATTATGCTGTATGCATTATTCTGCAACTTTCTGTCTTAGTATATTTTGAGCTCTGTCCATGTCCTTGCATATATAGATCCAATTTATTCCTTCTAACTGCAATCTAGTGACCCATTATGAAAAGAGACTCTTATTTATACTTTCCCTATTGATGGCCATTGAACTGTTTTCAGTGCTTTCTTTCAGTGCTTTTAGCTTTCTTACTAAATACAATCCCGCCATGGCCAGCCTCCTTGAATATACCATCAAAGTATATCTCCAGGGTAGAAACCAAGAAATAGAATTCAGGGCACAGAGTATAAGCCCATTTTCCCATAACCTCGCCAATACCTGATGTTGTCTAACTCTATTCCTCATTGCATCTTTATAAATGAGAAGACAGGCCTGGGGCTGTACTGCTTTCTTATAATCACAGAGAAGGCTGGGCTCGGGGCCAAGAGTAGTCCCCACATCACTGGTTCCATGGAGCTCAATCTTTGTACCGTGCCATAGGGTCACTGTCTCTTCTCCCTGGAAAATCGAGGAAAAGGCTGTGGTATAAGGGGTGGTTGAAGAGGGAATGGCTGAAATTCTCCAGCATGGTGATTATACTGTGAGTGTAAAGAACTCCAAATCCTCCCAGAAAATGGCTTCACTGTGGTCCACAAATCTGCTCCCACCGGAGCTGGTTTCTACCTGCAGCTTTCACAGCTACACACGGGAATCCTGATTGGCTCTTGCGGCCCAGACAACAAGGGTGGGGACAGAAATGGCGTCTCTAAACAGCTGATTTTTCAGTGCAGCAGCCCTGCCCTGGGAGGTAGGGGAGGGCAAGCCCCTGGGGATTCATTCATGCAGGTGCGGAGCTCGGGCAGGCCATCCTGCATCCCTGGCTCGCCAAGCTGAGCCCAGCACCCAGCACCCAGCATGAGCCCCAGCGACCCCTCCCTGCCACTTGCAGCCCCTCGAGGGCTCTGCCCGGGCTCCGCCTGACTGGCTGGAAGGGAGTGAGAGCTACAGAGAAAGGCACTAAGCACTAGTCACAAGGACCTCCCCAGCCAGCGAGCATGGGGCCGCGCCCACAGGGGCAGGTCTGAGATGCTGAACCCGGGGAGGCACAGGCAGCAACCACAAGCTGGGTCAGCATTTCTCACTTCCCAGGCTCTGATGGGGCGGTGGAAGCTCCAAGACACGGACCCCCATGGAGGATGAAGACTAATCCGCCTGTGCTCCCCCTCCGAGGCGCAGGAGGGGAATCTGGGTGAGGTCCCAGATCCCAGCCCCACTTAGAGCTAGTCTTAGTGTGAGGTGCTTCTCCCCAGGGACTGCTGGCGAGATGTCCCTCTTTTTCTTCAAGGCGGGAAAGACCGAAGGGAGAATTTGAGGGAAAGAACAAAGCTGGCACCGCCCAGTCTTCTTTTCAGAGCCTGGAAGGGCTCCCTTCCTCTCCCAGTTGGGATTACTCGGAGGGCTGGCATTTTCTCCTTAGCAAACTTTTCTTCTTAGCTACCACGTTTTGAGTCCTTTGTTATATGCCAAGCCCTGTACTAAGTGCATTATCTCATCTCCTCCTCTGGACAACTCTCAGACCTTAGTCTCAAAGAGGATACACAATTTCCCAAGGTCACACATTAGAGTGGCAAAAGTGGGATTTGGACATTTTCCCAGATCCTGCATTTTAAAAATTGTTTTAAGTTTAAAAATTAACTATGCTCACTTCCACTCGTTTTTCACAGATCCTTTTGAAAAAAAGACAACTGAGCACGAACACCACAAGCATCAGCATGCTATTTTTACTCAGTGGGAGGAGGGAACAGACACTGGTGTTTTGCTGGCAAGAGTGTAAATAGGTAACACTTTTCTGGAAAGCAGTCTAGCCGTTTGAATCGAGAACTTTAAAAACTGCCCTTGCCCTTTAATGGGGAAATTGGCACCATCTAAGAAGACCGCACTAGCTAGCACTGTGTACAATGCAGATTTCCAGGGACCCAGCAATTCCCCTCAAAGGAATCTATTCCATAGATGGGGGCTCTAGCACAAGGTCAGAATGGCACATATGTAAGGATATTCCTGGGTGCCTGGGTGGCTCAGGGGGTTAAAGCCTCTGCCTTCAGTTCAGGTCCTGATCTCAGGGTCCTGGGATCAAGGCCCACATGGGGCTCTTTGCTCAGCAGGGAGCCTGCTTCCTCCTCTCTCTCTGCCTGCCTCTCTGCCTACTTGTGATCTCTCTCTGTCAAGTAAATAAATTAATTAAAAAAAAACCCCGATATTCCTTACTGCACAGCTCCAATAGTGAAAGATGGGAACCGCCCTAAAGACATTTCAATAGAATTCATTATGGCACATTCATTTAAAGAAATTCTATGTGATATTTCTAGAAAATGAAGCGGTTCTTTTCATATATGGACCAATCATCAAAAAATATTAAGTGAGGAGGGGGTGCCTGGGTGGCTCAGTTGGTTAAGCGACTGCCTTCGGCTCAGGTCATGATCCCGGAGACCCGGGATCGAGCCCCACATCAGGCTCCCTGCTCGGCGGGAAGCCTGCTTCTCCCTCTCTCACTCCCCCTGCTTGTGTTCCCTCTCTGGCTGTGTTTCTCTCTGTCAAATAAATAAAAATCTTTAAAAAAAAATATTAAGTGAGGAGAGGAAGTACAAAAGTGTGCATCTGGTATGCTATTTCTGTATGAAAAACTAAATATATATGTATGTATATGTGTGTTGATGTATATGCATGTATATATGTCTTTACACATATATGTTTTTTTCTAAGAAAGATACACAAGAAACCAGGTAATAGTGTTGCCTTTCTGGAGGAACACCACAGCTGAGGGGCCAAATACGATAAAGCCTTTTTTCCTATTGTGTAATGAAATAGTACCTTTGGAATAATGTACCATGCATGCCTTCCAGCAATTCAGAATTCCACTTAAAAAAACAGATGCACTAAAATCTTACCTCTAGACCCAGTAATTCTCCTTTTGGGAATCTAACTTAAGGAAATTATTGATTTTCAAAGATTTATACAAAAAGATATTCACTGAGGTGTTACAGTGGAAAAGATAGAGGCAATTCTAAAATCCCAAACAGAGGAATAGCTAAGGAATTGCAGTATGTACATGTGATATTTATCATGAAATCATAAAAAGGACACTTACCAAAATATTTTAGTGATATAGGAAAATGTTTATTACGTTAAATAAAAAAAAGCTGGACAGAATTTTTCTCTGCCGTATAATCTGATCGCAGTAACAACAGTTGTACGTAGGAAATAACTGGAAGCAAACATGCCAAAAAGAAAATAATTGTGGCAAGTAGGTGGAGGGACTGTCAGTGATTTTCTTCTCCCTACAGAGATTTCTATACTTTTCCACTTTTTTTGCAATGAGCATCATGTCTTGGATAATTAAACACACACACACACACACACACACACACACACACTCTCTTTTTTTTTTTTTTAAAGATTTTATTTATTTGACAGAGAGAAACACAGCCAGAGAGGGAACACAAGCAGGGGGAGCGACAGAGGGCGAAGCAGGCTTCCCGCCGAGCAGGGAGCCCGATGTGGGACTCAATCCCAGATCTCCAGGATCATGACCTGAGCCAAAGGCAGTTGCTTAACCAACTGAGCCACCCAGGCGCCCCCATACACACTCTTAAAAATAAATCCCCACGGTATTTAGAAAAAGTAAACATATAAAAACATGTTGACCTAGCAATTCTACTTCTAGAAATAAATCTACATAGATAGATGCACAAATACTCAGAGCACAATATGAAAAACAAAAGGTTATAAACAATTCACATGTCTATCAGAAGAGACCACTTCATATCCAGGATATCCATAATGGAAAATATTAAACAGCAGTTATGGAGAATGGAGCAGGTATACCAACGTGCAAAAATCTACAAGGTAAGATGTATTTTTTAAAGATTTATTTGAGAGAGAGAGAGAGTGAGAAGAGGAGGTGGGAGAGAGAATCTCCAGCAGACTCCGCACTGAGCAAGGAGCCTGAGTGAGGCTCGATCCCAAGAACCCAAGATCATGACCTGAGCCAAGATCAAGAGTTGGTGCCTAACCGACTGAGCCACCCAGGCGCTCCAGGGTAGTGTATTACTGTGACAGGAAAGCAACTTGAAGAAGAATATGGATGTTATGATTCTATTTATGCTAAAGAAAGAAACGCTGAGGGGCACCTAGATGGCTCAGTGGTTAAGCGTCTGCCTTTGGCTCAGGTCATGATCCCATGTTCCCTGCTCAGCGGGAAGCCTGCTTCACCCTCTCTCACTCCTTCTGCTTGTGTTCCCTCTCTGTCAAATAAATAAAATCTTTAAAAAAAAAAAAAAAAGGAAGGAAGGAAGGAAGGAAGGAAGGAAGGAAGGACGGAAGGAAGAAGGAAAGAAAGAAAAGTTGAAACTCTGTGTTTGGGCTGGTACATAAATGTATGGAGGATGTTGAACTTTACCAACTTTACGTCTTTGGGGGAAGGAACATACTGAAAAGGAGACTTCTGCTTTGGACTCTACATTTATCTGCGGTGTTTGTTCCTCTTATAATGAAAATGTGTTCCCATATAATTTGTGTAATTAAAACATAATATAATGTGGGGGGAAATATACCCACAGAGGAAGATCTAAGAAGATAGATAACAACATTATGAGTAGTTTTCAGCAGGAATGAGGGATTGGGGCTTGAAGTGACGGGTCACTTTCCCAATTTACTTTATGTCTCTGGCACTGACTTTTTCTCCATGCCCACACACAGACTACCTTCATAATTAAAACAGCGACATCAAAAGTCCTCTGGATTTCTCTAGCTCTCCACTGTCCCTGTTTTAGGGCCTCTTAGGTAACAACCGCAGTCACATGCACCAGCCAGGCGTACAAAGCCCTAGACAATGCCAGGCTCATTTCTCCTCTTACCAAAGAGGAGGAAACCGAGACGCTGAGACACGACCTTCTGGCGGCTCTGCTGGAAAAGTGGGCACAGGCGACCTGGATCCCAGGCCCCTGCTCTCCCACCTTCAATTTTCAGAGATAACCCGTTGGAAGGGAGAGCCAAGGACTGGTTTCCACCAGGCGAGGAAGGACAGGGCTTGAAGCCACACGTTAATGCTATCAGTTAGCATCAAATGAGGGAACAATAAACCCCATCATTTGCCGAGTTCCCTCTGGCTCAGCCTCAAGCTCCTTTCCCAGACAATGGCTGGTCACATCTCCACATAGCCTCTGCCAAGTTTTCCAGAGAGACTGTGACAGATCATGGAGCCAAATTGGCCTCCGGTGGCCAACACTCTGGGACTCACCTCCAAGAAGGGAGCTAGGGCACCTTCCCAGGGCTCAGAAGCTCAGCTCTGGAAAATCTGTTTGCTCTAAGCCGATCAGGAGACAATTGTGGTGGCCTGGAGGGAAGAAAAGCATGGTTTCAGGAGCCTGCACTGCCATGGCCCCTTTTGTGACCCTGGCAACTCACCATATCCTCCGAGTCTGGGCGCCGGAGGGAGAGGGCAGGTGGGGGGCAGACAGGAGCCTCTGTATCTGGGGGAGAAAGGGCGGTGTCAAGCCCCCGCCCACTCCATGGCTGTCTCAGAATCCTAGATGTTGGTGAGGCTGCTGGTCCCTTTCCCTGCACAGCTGCTGCCTGTCTATCTCCATGGCAACCAGGCCAAAAGACTAATTTGCCAGGGTCCAGGCTCCGGAGCTTACCTTACAGCAGGGTTTTAACTTGTCTTTCTGGAAGCCGATCCATTGCCACTCCCAGGAGCCTCTGAGGGCAGCCCCTAGCCGTTGCAGGGGAAGGACACTGGGCCAGCCAGAAAAAAGACTCCGGGTGTCCTTTTTAAACTCCACCCACTGAGAGAGAGGAAAGACAAAGAGCCTCTTGCTAATGGCCTTATCGCCACTGATGATTTGTGTTTCAGAGACCCCCATCCTGTTCCCTAGTTGCTCCGGGCTTCTAGGAGGGATCTGCCAGAACAGATGGCTTAGGGAACAGGTTCGCTTATCATAAGGTCCCCCATCTTACTCCTTTGCATTCCCTCAGGCTCCTCACTGCTCTCTGCTGGCCTACAGCTGGTCCAGAAGTCCTGCTGTGGACCTTTGTGTGCTTCCAACAAGACTGAACTCTTTTTTTTTTTTTTCTTTTCTGAACAAAAAGTCTTGATGATCACCTCTCTCAGAATCTCATGGAGCGCTAGGCAGGTACTCAGAGCTTGACAGATCTCTCCCCTAGACATAGTCAAATTTGTCTAACTATACTGGCTTCTCCCAGGGCTGTTTTAAATCGAACAGCTATCTTTTTCTATTTGTGCTCTGCTACCCTGGCTCTAACTTCCTAGAGGACAGGGATTATACGGCGGTCTCTTCCCAGGATATATGGCATATCGCCTCGTACGTGGCAGATGGGTGCATGAACACTTCCAAAGCACCTTTATATACCAACCAAAAAAATCTGACTTGAGGCAGAGGACCTGGTTATGGGTCTAGCCCTGCAGCTAACTTCCTGTGCAACTTTGAGCAAATCTGTTGCCTTTACTGGGCCCCCCTCTCCCATCTGTGAAATAGGACTGTGATCTCTAAAGATTCCTCCTCTGCTCGAACTCTCTCTCTCCAAGACAGAAATCCACACAACTCTCTGTAGGGGAAACTGGGTCAAGATCAGGATCGATTAAAGAAAAAAGAAATCATGAAATGGTAACTTTGGACCCTAATGTCCCAACAGAAAGGAGCTCACAGGATAAATAACACAGTCTATGCAGTTTAAATGGCAACCCTGAGATGAATTCTGGAAAGCAAAGTCACCTGCCCTATTGGCAGTCGCTTGAGGAAGGCGTCCTGAGTTCTTTCCGTATGAAGTTATAGGGGATTGGGATCAAAACCAGTCTTGTCTGGACCTGGGATGGGATGGCCTGGCGGATGCGGGGCCCAGTGGAAACCAACTCCTGCCATGGGGGTTTGGCTGAAAACCCCACCTCACTTGGCAGGGAACCAATGAACCCGGCCTCTCTGTGTGGGCCTGCCACCACTGGGAGCCGGCGGGACCCCACAGCTCCGGCTGCAACCCGAAGAGCACTGCCCTGACTTGGAAGCCAGGGACCCTGAGCTTGGCCAGGTAGCAGCTGAGACAGTTTAAAACAGAAAATCTCTCTCCCTCCAGGGGAGCCTCATAACAAAGTTTCACCATCGAATTTCATTCACATGGGCTTCTTGTAACCAGAAAGGCAACCCGAAACACACAGACATACCTGCCTAAACATGCCGCACATAGAACTCCAGCGTGACCACGGGGCTCCACTCCAACAGTAAGAAACAGCCACCATGCTTCCTCGAACAGCCCACGCTCCAAGCACGCTGCACAACCCACAGACTCGTCCACACACCGTGCGTGTTCTTTCCCCTCCACAGACTCCTCCTATCGCCTTCCCATTCATCTTCCTTCTGTGGGGTCTTCTCTGGTCCCAACCACTGCTCATCACACCCCTTTCTAAATCCCCCAGCACCCTCAGTGAGAGGTCTCGACTGTGGACAACATTTTAAACTCCTCACGTCTAGGTTCCATCATTCTTTGTCTAGCTATCTCTTCTCCCCTTGAACTCCTCAAAGCCTGGAGATTTCCTCAGGTCCTCAGTACTGAACACAGTGGCTGGCCCAGGGGAAGGATTGTATAAGCATTTTTTTTCCAGCATTGAGCAAATGCATGAGAGAAACAATCTGAGGGCCGCCAGACCTCAAGTTCATATGAAGATGTTCAGAACCATGCCTGGAACTTGTTAACATGCTTTTCATACTCTCAAAGTATTTCTGATGTTACTTGTTATTTTGATTCTCATCACACCCAAGGTAGGCAAGCACAAGGCATAGGCTCCCCACAGTAGAGAAGGACCCCAAGACACTGAGAAGGGCAGTGGCCTGCTCAAGGTCACAGGAGAGATGGCTCAGAGTTGGAAATGAGCTGAGACCTCCTCCCTCTGAAGCTGGGGTTCATTCCACCTCCCACCATTGGCTTTCTGATGTCCCTGTGACCTCCCACATGAAAGTGGGTATTGAGAAAAGGAAGGGAGCTTTGAGGTCACATGGATCTTTGGCCCTTTGCAGACCCTCTCCTTAGCCAAAGCCTAAATCCATGGCCCTAGGGAAGGAAGCATCTAGAGCTGTGGAAGTATCGGGCTCACAGTCAGCATAGCTGGGTTCCAGATTTGAGATTTCCACCTTCTAGCGATTTCATCTTGGATAAGTTGTTTACTTTCTCTGAGCCTCAGTTTCCTAAGAAGTGGCAGGTACTCGCTTCACAGAGGTGTTATAGAATCTGCTGGTTTCCAGAGCTGAAAAGAATTCATACCCTGTAAAAGTATCATACACATGTGCGGGGAAAAACAAAATGACTGGGCAAACAAAGCACTGTGGACAAGGCCTCAAGTCTGAACCCGCGCAAGGACATGCCCTCAGATGCACCTGTGTGTGTGGGCAGAAGCCACTGCAAGGGTGATGGGCAAACTGCCCTCTGTCCTCTCATTCCCACCTCTCCTGCCACACCCCGTAGGCAACCGAGGGAAGCACAGTGGAGAGGGTTCCTCTTTAACCTAAACCTACAAAAAGGCATTTTCCTAAATTCCTTCACCTCATAAAAACGATCTGCTTATTTTGCCATCACTTTATTTATTTTTAAGTAATCACCCCACCCAACATGGGGCTCAGACTCACAACCTGGAGTTCATGAGTCACATGCTCTACCCACTGAGCCAGCCAGGTGCCCTGGTGATCTGCTTAAGTAGATTTCACCAGGTTCTGGCCAGCAGCCTCTTCCCAAATCACCCTGTGGCCATTTTGCTACTTATTTTCCCCTCTAAGAGATGGATGGGGAGCCCACACCATACCAGTTCTGACCCTGCTGCCCTTTGTTGGAGGAGGAATTGGTACGCACAGGGCCTTAGGGATGATTACTTTTATTAAGGCCCTAGAAAAGCCATGCTCAGCACTTCCATTACCCATCCCCAGACTTGCTAAGGAGAAAATGATAATCACCGGCCCCTGTGACATTTTACACCCTCTCCCCGGAAATGGCCAGTTGCTAGTTGCTGTTATTATTATTTTTTTACATTTCCATTATTAAGGTTCAGTCTCTGTCCTGACACATATAATTTCGCCTAGAGACAGGGAGAGCTATTCCATCGCGGTAGGGCCATTCCCAGTGTGCAGCGCGGTAAATGTCTGCTTGCCTCTTCTACTGTCCGCAAGACAGTCGACTCCTCAAAGGCGAGGAAACTGCCTTATTTATGAAAGTATTTCCAGCCACTGACACAGCCCCCAGCACACTGGAGGCATTTAATACTTATAGCTACTTTCTGCCGTATACTGTGCTATGCGCTTTTTTTACGTATCATCCCGTGTGATCCTTACAACAACATCACAAGGTAGAAATGTTATGATTCCCATTTTACAGATGGGGAAACTGAGGTTCAGAAAGGTGAAATAGCTTGTCCAGGGCAACACAGCCAGGAAAAAGCAGAATCAGGACTGAAGAGAGGCTGACTAGTTTCAGAGCCTGTTTCCGGCCACCCACCTCCCCTCCTGGGAAAGCCTTTCCTTCGGAGGGCTGTTTCAGCAGCTGAGGCCGAGGCCGAGGCCGGCTCTGAGCCTCCATCCAGTTTTCCCGACTCTCTCTGGGGCCTTCACCCTTTGTTCTCCCAGTGACTCTCTCTTTTCCCAACAACAGAATGGGGGCACTTATCCTTTTTCCTTAGAGCTGATGACTGCAATGGTGGGGGCAAGGATTTCTTATCACAAGTGCACGGGGACTAACTGAATAGGAAAAATTCATAATGATTAAAATAATGAGGCAGTCAAGGGACACTCCAGGCGTGTCTGTCCTGGGGGGGGGGGGGCTCACATCCTAATCTGGGCCAAGCCACTGCCTCCCTCCCCAGTGGGGCTGATTTGATGGTCTATAAAATGATGATAATAACACTGACCCTTCTCATGGGAAGGAAAAGGAGATACGTAGGAGGAGTTAAGGCTTATACGGGAAAAGATTAGAGATGAAAAAGCACGAGTTTCAGGCTGAATTTAGAGCATGACATCATTTCTTTTCAGAATCAAGTCGCCTTTAAGTCATGTTTATGAAATTGCTTTTTGGAGTTTCCTGAATCCCTCATTTTGCCAATCTTCTACCTCCTATAACAGGAGTCAAAATAGGGGACACAGAAGTCCAGAGGGTGCTGAGACACAAGCTTTCGCAGGACAGACTGAAGACTCAGAGGTTCACAGAGCGCCCACCCCTGCCAAGGAGTGAAGGACAGCAAAAACAGGAGGGGACAGCTTGGAAGGTGACTTTGGCTAGCTCTAGGTGCAGGAAGATTTTCAAGGGGAGACACACAGGTCATGGGGAGGGAGGCTCACTCTGAGCTAGGGGAGGGGTCCTCGGGCCCGCGCCTGGACAGCTAAAGCCGACTGTCGTCCAAGAGCTTGTGGGCTTGGAAAGATAAAAGTGGTATTTAGCAGAAGAGAGAAAAATATATTCAACTCCCAACCCAGTTATGATTTAGACGCAGCCGTGGGCAGAATAGCAATGAGCTCCTTATTTTAAACAAGTGGTAGAGAGATTGAAATAGATCAAGGGTGTGGAATCAGGGGAGGTTTTTGCAATCAGTGAACGGATGGCAGACCACACCCTTGTCAGGCAGGGAAAAGAGAGAAATATGAAGACTATTCCTTAAGAACAAAAAGCCTCTCTTTTCAGAAAGGACTCATCCAACCAACTCTTCCCTTGAGAAGGCTCAGACGTCCTCTTGATGCTGGACTCAGGAAGGGAGCGGACTCCAGACCTTCCCCCGGGGACTCTGGATCCAAGTAAGACCCTCCCCCAAAACTAAGGGAGCCCTGGACTGGATGGACCCTCAGGATCATGTAGCAAAATCTAGGACAGTGGTTTCCATTCATGTATTTGGTGCCAGACATTTTATATATATTCTTTTGTTCTAATCCTACAGTATTCTCAGGAAGTAGGTCCTTGTATCTGCGTGCTGTAGGGGAAGAAACTAAAGCTGGATCTAGCTAAGGTCTAGCCCAAGGCCACACAGTTAAAACTGGAGACTCAGGATCTGAACTTGGGCCTGTCTGGCTGCAAAACCCACATTTTCTCCACTGCACCCCAGAGGCCTTGGCTCCCTTGTTACTTCTCAGCAAGGCCTTCCCCGACCCCCCAAAGTAAACATGTAGTGCTCCGTTCCTGGCACTCTCTATACCCTGCCTCTATTTTCGTCCTCTGCTCAACACGTAAAAGCATCTGAGCTACTATACTTTTACTTATGTGTTTACTATCTGTTTTCTTCCCCTAACACCTAGGCTCCACAAAGGCAAAGATTTTTACCCATATCTGTAGTGCCTAGAACAGGACCTGGAAAATGAATGAATATTCAGCAAATAAACAAATGTTGAAAAGACTCTTGCCTGACTTTCTACTGGAAAACTAACATTGAAATGCATACCACTTTTGGTAAAAAGCAACCAAGTGGTCGTTTAGAAAACCTAAAGTTTCTAAACTCTGATGGAGTAAAAGGGAGAGCAAATAGACAGCGGGATTGCATTTTGGAAGAAAGGAGCCCAGAAGATGGTATCCAGGCCACCAAGGTGGGCGAGATGCAGACACGAGGTGCTAGTTCACAAGCTAATTGGAGCGCACACAAGGATCTGTGAATAAGAGAATAAAACAGGTAACTAGAGATGCTGAGACAGACAGTGGCACTCAGTCTCTAGGAAGAATCAACAAAGCCATTCCACAGTCTCACTTGGCATTGGCCATGGGTGTGCTGCTGCCAATAACTCTTTACTCATTTAGGAAGATAAAAAAGGTGGGGAGGGGCATTGGACCTCCCTATAGGACAGACATCAACTGTACCGGGAAAAAGTCACTTGAAAGCAGTGGTCCTTTGGGGTCCTTGGGTGGCATAGTCAGTCGATTGGTCTCACTCTTGGTTTTCAGCTCGGGCCCTAGATCTCAGAGTCTGGAGATCAAGCCCCACATTGGGAGTCTGCTTAAGATTCTCTCTCTGCCCCTCCCCATTGTGTTCTCTCTGTCTCTGTCTCTCTCTCTCAAATATATAAATAAATATTTTTTAGAAAGAAAGAGAGAAGAAGGAAGGAAGGAAGGTAGGAAAGAAGGAAGGAAGGAAGGGAGGGAGGGAAGGAGGGAGGGAGGGAAGAAAGAAGTCGTTCTTAACTTGCCCAAACTGATAACTTGGGGCAAGTTTCCTGACTCAGTGGGGATAACATGAGATGATGCATGTGAGACCCTGAGCACAAGATCTGGAACATAGGAGCCATGGACGTTCACTATTAAACTGATATCCATTTCTGAAAATTTGATAAATGTGCACATACACCCTCTCCAGAAAAATGCACATACTCAAAATTCTGCACACGGTTTCACAGGGGCTAGGAGCCTTCTAGAGCCTTCCAGGTCTATTGAATAAGGGGTTAAGAAAAAGTGCTTTAATGAGATAGAAGGGTTCCGGGGTCAACAAGATTTGGCTGTGACTTGCTAGAATATAATCACACACATAAAGAAATATGCTAAGCCTGGGGAGCCCCGAGATAGCAAACATGGGCTGTCCCCATTCAAGCACTGCTAAGGCGGGGGTGCCCTGGTCCAAGAACCTATTTGTCTGTCCCTGGTGGCAGTGGTTTAGTCCTACTATGGAGATGTGTGTAGCAGGCCTTAGCTTGGTATCTTTACCATCCGAATCATGGCCCCGAATTCCCCTGACTCAGGTCTGGCCAAGGGACAGGGAGTCGGGTCCCCTCCACTAACGTTTCTCATTGTAAATAGTGAACTAGCCTTCGGGGTTTAATAGAACAGTCTGTGAGTATGACTAAACCCCTCCTCCTCTGCTGACCTACAGTTCGGTTTTCTATGCCCACAAGGCTTCTCGGGTGATAGCCAGGAAGCCCCAATGTGCTGAGATCAAGAGCTCTTATTTTCTACTAATGAGCAGAAATGGGTAGTTTTTAATGAGTAGTTTCTCTCATAGCAATCAACCTAAAGGAAATAACTAGAAATTGATATGTATGCATAGGTACATACAGAAGATGTCCACTATAATGGATTTCTTAAACTTTTTTTAGTTAATTTTTTATTTATTTTTTTAAAGATTTATTTATTTGAGAGAGAGAGCACGCACGCATAGCAGGGGGAGGGTAGAGGGAGACAGAGTCTCAAGCAGACTCCACACTCAGCGCCGAGCCCAACATGGGGCTCGATCTCACAACCCCAAGATCATGACCTGAGCCAAAACCAAGGGTCTGATGCTCAACGGACTGCTGCCACCCAGGCACCCCTTAAGTGAATTTTTTGATTAACATGGAGTTATAAGAAATAATATTGAGGGATTCTCTATACCCTTCACCTAGTTTTTCCCAATGGCGACAGTCTCAGTCTGTTCATGCCTTTAGTTGGTAGGCTAGGTTATACTTTACTTCTGCTTTACTTTTTTGTATTTGTTTAAAATTTCTATAACAAGCATCTATTATGGACTGAATATCTGTGTCCCCCTAAAATTCATATGCTGAATCTCTAACTGGGAACATGAAGGCCTTGAGGAGAGGTGGCTTAAGAGGTAATAGGGTTTTGGTGGGATTGTGAGTGTGGGGCCCTCATGATGGAATCTGTAGCTCTGGAGGAACAGAAGACAGAGAGGGAGAGGCTGTTCTATGTCCTGTGAGGACACAGGGAGAAGGCAGCTGTCTGCAGGCCATGTGGAGGGACCCAAGAACCAAATCAGCTGGCACCTTCGCTTTGGGACTTCCTAGCCTCCACCACCGTGAGAAATAGATGTCTGTCATCTAAGCACCTCCATCTGTGACATTTTGCTATGGCAGCCCAAGCTGACTAGGAGAGCAGCTCTTCCTCAAAGCATGGGGGTGCCAGGTATGTGTGTGTTGGGGGAAGGGGGGCGGGAATACAGAGGGGAAGAAGGGAAGAGAAGTCAAATTAAAGCCAAAAATTCTGACTCCAGGCTGAGACCCCACCGTGAGGAGGGACTGCTCCCTGGGAGACAAGTGCTCTGTCTGCCCCCTGGGATGCCAGCCAGGGCTGTGGGGACTGTGGCCCTATGGCTGTCCCAGGCACCGCGGTGGTATGGAGGGAGTCTACAAGCAACTCTGGTGGTGAACAGGGGGAACAAGGAGGTGAGGGCATCCTCTGGGCCTCAGCCTTTTTTGTTGAAGGACAAGGAGGCTGGAGAGACTTGAATCAGCGGCAGGAGGTAGAAGCAGGCAGTTAGCTCACCCTTGCCTGTTTCACACTCACCTTCCTGATCTGAACCCAGGAGAAAGAAGGGAGGGGGGGGGGGGGAAATGGGTGGAGCCTCTGCTCAGGCAGTAGCCCACAGGAATCTGTCCTGACTGTCCAGCCCTGTGTGGGTCTGGGCCCTCTCTGCAAGGAGTCTCTGCACCATCTGATAGGAGCACTGGCCTGGGAGTCAGCTATCTGAGTCTCCTTCCAACGGGGCCTCCAAGCGGGGCAGTTTGGCAAAGCCAATCTGATATGGGGGACATTTTGATAAAATTGAGTCAAAATAGAAAATTACCATAAAAAAAAATCACCAAGTAACTTCTGAAAGACCTATCCAACCCTTACTTTCTCAGACCCTCCCCTTTCCCCTGACTCCCATTCCACCCCAGTTCTTGACTCCATTCCTGATTTCTACCATGTCTCTGACCCCCTCTCCACTGCAGATCATTCCTGACTTTCGGAAGTGAGAGCTGACATTGGGCGGGGCTCAGAGCAAAAGTGAGGATGTCTGCTTTGCATGTACTGCTTGACAGAAAAAAAAAAAGTTATAAATTTAGTGATTTAGTTTTTAGGGTAGAAGTCCTCACGTGAACAGTGCTATGCCGATGCATTCCAGGGCTGAATGGCCACTTTCAAATCTGCTAAAGTTATTGGAAGTGATTTCTAAACAAAGCAAGAGGTCTCAGGGAGGGTTCTCAGGTGAAAAAGCCAGAGGTCATCCAAGAATGAAAAACCCCAGAATCTCTATGAAGATATAGGCGGTCTGCCTGGAATTCTGCCTTTTGCGGGTTTGCCTGCCCTTCTGCCATCCCGCATGGTTCTGGTAAACCGTCACAGTACCATGTCTACCCCAGGAAAAAGCAGTGGGCCATGGCTCAAGCCAGGCCAATTTTAGTATCTATCTCCTGTCCACAGCGACTGGTCTAAGAGGAAGGTACAGAACTCAAGCAGATCAGCCTCCTTCTGTGGGGTCTAATAATATGTGCCTGGGAGAGAACACTCTAAGATCTTCCTCTGGGATTGTGGACTATAGATGCAATGGGAGTCTAGGGCTCCTGGCAGCCATCTTGCACCATGCAGAGAGTCAGCAACTCTACTTCAAACTTCCTAAGCCAATAAATTGTCTTTGCTTAAGCAGGATCATACCCGTTTTCTGCCCAGTGCAACTAACAGACCAGTAACACACTGTTCCACTCCTTATTTTAGAACTTTGGGGATCCCAAGATTGCCTGAAGGGAGGCTTGCTTATTGGCAGGCCCTTCTTCTCAGAGCCCATAGTCAGACTCCCACAGAGAGAAGAGATCCCCTGTGGGGAAAAACCTCCCAGGCTTCAGAGGAACCAAAACCAGCTCTCTATCTATACTAATCAACCAAGTCCTTTATTCATAAATGTCTCTCAATCAAAAAGAGATACACACCTAGGCACATATTAATGAAGTGCCTGACCTCTGAGGATAGAAGTTGGCCTCTAGAGTTCCCAGAGTAAAGGATCAAGACCTAGACTGGCACCAGATCTCTTACCAACAGTACTGCATGCTGCAAGACAAAGGTGTGAGGTCTTCAAGGTCTGCGGGGGTGGGGGGGATGAATTTGTACCTAGAATTCTCTCCCTAGCCAAATTAACATACACACCTCAGGTCCTAAAGAACTCCAAGTTTCCCTGTCACACAACCTTTCAAAGTAGTATGCATACTCAAGCAAAAGGAAAAAGGAAGCCAAGAAAAAAATGGACCCAAATGGGGTACAGGAAGGATTAACCCAAGAGACCTACGAAGGCGATGTTTTATAAACTGCATGAGTAAGAGTCTCAGATTACGGAGTTCAGGTGGTGGGTTTACAGGTGTTCTTTGTACTATAATTTCGCGACTTATCTCTATGTTTGAAATTTTTCATAATATAAAGTTGGGGAAAAAAAGAAGCACAAGGATCAGGAAGAAAAAAAATAAACAGCACGTATCTTTTATGTCAATAAGAAAAGGGGAAGTTAAATGCTAGGATAAACTAAAACATAGGTTACTTAATGCTTTACCAACAACATAGGTCATTCCTAAGTCACTATGTTCTACCATCTAGACCTTTAAAGCTGTGCTCCTCAAGAAACATGGGATTTTTAGGTTATGCAGTGTGAATGCATTTAATACTACAGAATTGTACACTTAAATGGGATGAAAAGGGTAAATTTCATGCTATGTATATTTTATCACAATAAACTTTTTTTTTCTAAAGATTTGATTTATTTATTTGACAGAGAGAGAGATCACAAGTAGGCAAAGAGGCAGGCAGGGAGAGAGGAGGAAGCAGGCTCCCTGCTGAGCAGAGAACCTGATATGGGGCTCAATCCCAGGACCCTGAGATCATGACCCGCGCTGAAGGCAGAGGCTTAACCCTCTGAGCCACACAGGTGCCCCACAATAAACTTTTTTTAAAATGAAATGTGATTTTTAAAAATTCAGTATTTTCATTATTTTTTAAAACCCTAGTTGGAGCCTTTGAGGAAACAATACCTTTTGCAAAGAAGAAACATTCATGTGCTGCAAGAAACAAGTCTCTGTGTTGTTGTCATTGTTGCACACGTGAGCGAGGGTTTCTTTGGGTCTGTCTAGAGGTAGACTTGCTGCTCGTCGGGTATGTGCATCTTCGACTTGGGAAGATATTTCCAAAGTGGTTGCACCAACTGACAGACGTGCCACCAGAAGGGCATGAACATTCCCAAAGAGTATTCCCCCCAGTTCCAGTTCCACAGTTTTGCTGGCATTTATGTTTTCAGACTTCCGCATTTGGGGTGTGAAATTTGAGTTTCATTTTGACAGAGCAAGGGTGAGCAGACTGGGCTCCGTCAGCCTGGCTGAACGGACGGCACCCAGCAGCTGCTCCGGCAGTGACACGGCTCATGTGATGTTGGTTGAGCTGTACTGGCCAGGGACGCTGGCGTGATGGGGGAGCCATCACGAGGACCTGCGTGGGAGATGCTCACAGCCCCGAGGAGTAGACCCCAGGCTCTGGCAGCAGGCGCGGCCGAGAAGATGCTGGAGCAGCTTGGGTGAGGTTGCAGGCTGGGTTTTTCTCAGAGGAGAAGAGTCCATGGCAATGTCAGAACAGAGGAGAGGAACAGAATCTGATGAAGAGATGAGGGGAGGGAGGGATAGAAGAGACTACAGCCTGTTCTGAAGCTCAAAGCAGGGCAAATTCTTCATCATTCAAGGAAGAAGATGGGTGTGCTTGGCAGAAAAGAATTGAAAGTCAAGAATAATCAGAAATACAGATGGGGAGGTAAAATTATTAAATTGGTGCATGTCTCAGTGTCCCCAATTGTACAAGCAGGCTATTGATGGCACCGATCTCACAAAAGTGTGGCGAACACTACATGAAATAGTATCTCTAAGGTGTTGGCATAATGCCTGGAACAAGCAAATTCACTAAGTGTTAGCTCCTGTTCAATAAGTCGTCCAAGATCACACAGCTTAACTTGTGAGTGGGTGTCTAGGATTTTAATAGATCTCTACTTTCAAAGCCCAGACTCTGAACTCCTATGCTCTACCAACTGCCTACCATTTACGGAGCACAGTACTCCACACTCAACATTAGATATCTCATTCACTCCTTATCATATCCCCTGAGCTGGGTAGCACCATTTTACAGAAGAGGAAATTGGGCATCACTTAACTCTCTTGCCCAAGCTCACACAGTTGAGACTCACTCATACCCAGGCCTTCCTGGCTCCAGGGCCCTCTCCCCACCAGCACACTGGGAGTCTCCTGGCCTGGGTCCCAGTCCCAGATCTGCTACTGATCAACCTGCATCACTGAGTCTGTTTCCTTTGTACAAATAACAGGTACTAGTTAGAGAATGATCTCTACGGTCCCTTTAAACTCTAGTGTTCTGGGAAGGAAGATTTGATGAAATCAGATGGTGTTCCAGGTAGGAGAGAGGTGTGAGTCAGACAGATTCCCATTCCCATCTGACTGCACAACATCAACCAACAGAGATCCAGAGGCGCCAAGAGAGGAGTCCAGGTCTCCAAAGCGTTAGTCATTGTCTGCTTCCCCCCCCACCCAGGGGACCAGCAGGGCTGCTGCTGCAATTAGAGTGGATTGATGAGGGGCCTTTAGGATGATGAAAGAGTGGGAGAGGGCATGTCAGAGGGCACACCGGGAGATCTGAATCACTGAGCCTGGAGAAGAGAAGGCAAGAAGGGCCAGTCTTCAAGTCTCCAGTGAGTACGGGATCTAGGTGACAGGGGAAAAAGAACACGGGGGTAAGCCTCAGGGTCTCTGGGACCTGGCCCTTGCCCTGGTTCTGACACTAACAAGCAGTAAGACCTTCATTTGACAAGTTACCTCATCTCTCCAATTTTCAATTTCCACATCTAAAATATTAGGGAAAGAACTTTAAAGAGAAATCCCACCAATTTGTACAAAGAAATGTAAAATAGGATAGCTAAAAACAACTAAAAATGGCTCAAAACCCTGGCAATGGGGAGAGCTGCTAAGTAGACCCAAATGGGAGGTGGTGGTCGATGGGACGAAATATTAAAATGTCATTCGGAATGCTGAACGGTGATGAACACTGATCACGTGCTATGTGCCAGGCACTGGGGAGAGGTCTTGACATGCACGACCTCATTTGATATCCTCAAGCATCTTCTGAGGTAGATAGGATTGCATTTTTCAGATGAGTTAGCTGAAGCCCTGAGAGGTTCAGTCACCCAACACGTTAATAAGTGATGACATCAGGACTCCAATCCGGAGGTCCATCTGACTCAAAGGCTCAGGCCCTAATTTACACTCTCCTGTTGGATGGGACAACCGTATAGAAATAGACGAATGGATATATGAAAGTGTGAAGCAGGGGGAAAAAACTCTCAAGAATGATTATGTTAATGTAAGAAAGTTGGCATCCACACTAGGTTTGGAAATTTATAAATAGGCAATTTAGGATGAGAAGTTACTCGGGGCTGCTGAAGTTTAGATGCTTCTGCTCCATTTTTGGTAGTAAAGATGATAAAACGCAGACTACCTGAGTGCGGGGCAAGTGCAGAGGATGGGGCCTTTCTAATTCTACTAGAAACGTTCAAGGCGAGCAGAGAGGGTGAGTACAGTGGCACTTCCTCACCCCTGAGAAGAGACTGGAAGTCTGGGCACATGACTTTCCTGCTTCGAGCTTTTCGGTTACTTCATGTGGCCTACAGCACCAGTTTTCAATCTTGGCTGCATATTACAATCACCTAAGAAAAAAAATTTTTTTAAGTAGCCTCCATGCCCAATGTGGGGCTTGAACTCATGACCCCAAAATCAAGAGTCACGTGTTCCACTGACTGAGCCAGCCAGGCACCCCTCACCTGAGAAATTTTTAAAACTACTAATACCTGGATCCACTCCCAGAGATTCTTATTTAATGGATATGGGTATCACTTGGCATCGGAAATTTTACAATTTTCTCACATGATTTCGATACGTGGAAACATCTGAAAACCACTGGCCAAACGATAAAGGCTTAACTCCTTCACTTGACACAGAAGGCCTTGATTTCTTCAGTAAGCTCCCCTATATCCCCATTTTTCACCTATTTTCTCCAAGCTGGTTACGATGTCCCGAATATGCCATCTGCTGCTATTTTTATATTTCTGTGTCTTCACATGTTTTTTGTGTGCGTGGAAGGCCTTCTCCCTTAGAGATCTGGAAAACTCCATCTTCAGTTCTGTGGCAGCCAGCCTCCATGACGACCCCCAGTAAGCCCCACTTCCTGATGTTCATGCCCTTGTAGAGTCCCCACCCCCAATGAATAGGCCTGGCCTGAATAATAATATATGAATATTATTGATGAATAATATGAATATTGATGAATAAACATGAATAATAATATTGTGGATATGGTGGAATGAGTTCCGAGGATGATTCATAACAGACTCTGCAACTTCCATCTTACTCTCTCTTGGATGCCCTGCTTTGGGACAACCCAGCTGTCATGTCTTTTGTTTTGTTTTGTTTTAAGATTTTATTATTCATTTGACAGAGGGAAACACAGCCAGAGAGGGAACACAAGCAGGGGGAGTGAGAGAGGGAGAAGCAGGCTTCCTACAGAGCAGGGAGCCCGATGTGGGACTCGATCCCCGGTCCCCGGGATCATGACCTGAGCCGAAGGCAGCCGCCCAACCAACTGAGCCACCCAGGCGCCCCCAGCTGTCATGTCTTGAGCAGGAGCCCATGGAGAGCAGCTCCACGAGGCAAGGCCTCCTGCCAGCAGCCATGTGAGTGAGCCCGCTTGCAAGTGGATCCCCCAGTCCTGGTGAAGCCTTCAGATGACAGTAATCCCAGCTGACTTCTGACTGCAACCCCAGCTAAGCCACTCCAGAATTCCTGAGCCATAAAGTGTGAGATAATGCTTGTTGTTCTGAGCTGTTAAATTTGGGCTTATTATGCCCTGGTAACTAATACAAATACCAAGCTCAAGTATATGATGCTGAGAGCTTTTCTCCTCTGAAGTTGAACTAGTCACCCTGCACCACTTCCGGGCCTTGGATGGCCCCTATCACAGTGCTCATGACACGGGGCCCAACTGTTGGCCTTTCTTGCCCTCTAGATTCAGTTTCATGAGGACAGGGCCGACCATTAAGAGTAAATGAACACATGTGAGAAAGGCCATCTGAGTTGATTCTCACAAACCTTTTAGCCCAGGCTTCTTCTCTACACAAAAACCTCAAGCTTGGACTGCTGGAAACCATGGATGTCACAGTGAGTGGCTCCTGAGGATTTTCTTCATGAATCCAACAAAACCCAGACATCTCTGCAAGAATCTAAAGCACTAGACTGGAATTCAGATCTGGATTTGATTTGATTTTTTTTTTAAAGATTTTATTTATTTATTTGACAGAGAGAAACACAGCTAGGTATCCCTCCCCCAGCAGGGGGAATGAGAGAGGAAGAAGTAGGCTTTCACCAAGCAGGGAGCCCGATGCGGGGCTCGATCCTGGGACTCCAGAATCATGACCTGAGCCGAAGGCAGACGCTTAACAACTGAACCACCCAGGCGTCCCTGATCTGATTTTTTAAGTAGGCTCCACGCCCCAGGTGGAACCCAAGACAGGGCTTGACCTCACCACCCTAGGATCAAGAATCAGACACTTAACTGATTGAGCCACCCAGGCAGCCTGAGATCTGGATTTTAATTCTCTTACCAAATTCTTACTGAACTTCTCTGAGCTTTGGTTTCCTCATGCACCAAAAGACTCTTCTAATTCTAAAATTTAACGATTCTGTATTTTCAGCTAGTACTCTTGTTCCATAAAGAAGACAAAAATAGGCTACTAATGTTAAACCATGGCAGAGGCTCTCAAACTGGGCTGCGTATCTGGAATACCCCTGGAGCTTATATCACACACACACACACACACACACACACACACACACACACACACACACATCTGGAACCTTCTATACCTTCTGCATCCTGCATCAGCTTCTCTGGGTCTCTGGAGACATGGCCAGGGCATCTGCATCTGTACATATTTCCAAAGTGATTCAGTTGTGCGTCTGGAGCTGAGAATCACTGATTTACAATATATATCAGAGACTGAAAAAATTTTTTTCTGCCAGTTGGTCAGCTCCATGGGTTTGTTCTCTGAACTGTTCACTTTCTGTGAGGTGGACAGATGACAGATGGACTGTTGGAACCAGACCATCTCTACTGCTAGAAAAGCATTCAAGGTGCACTATTACGACTCCGTTGGATCGTCAACAAAATGATTCTTTGCATTACCCAACCGCTGTGGGCATTTACTGGAGAGCGAATCATGGGTACTTTTCACCTACGCAGGGCAAAGAGCTGCTTTCCTTTTGTGAGATAGAAATGATCAGAAATTAAGAGCACTGGCTTTGGAACCCAACAGTTTAGGTTCAAATCCTGGCTCCAGGACTTAATCACATGCTGGGTGACTGGCTAAGCGAGCACATCTTTCTGAACCTCATTTTCCGGAGCTGTGGTATGGGGAGAACATGCCCTACCTTGCAGGGATGTTGTTAGGCTTAAATGATACAATGTATGTGAAACACTTAGCACAGAATCTGGCATGAAACAAGTGCTCATTATGTCGCAGCACACTGGCAAAAACAAAATATGGCACTTCTGTTATTAATAGCAATATATATTTGTCTAGTGCCTTGCAAATTACAAAGCACTCTTACATGAGACACGGAACCCCTCCCTGAACCCCAATCCTGAGGTGGGCATGGCAGATATCAGCGACCCCATTTTACAGAAAAGAAAGGCTCAGAAGGTTCACTGGCTCCAGATCAAATGGCAAAAAAGTGTGTCTGGCTTCAGACCTGGGTGCGAAACCATGAAAACGAATAATTATACACACACACTTGGCAGGCTGAGCATGTAGGGGCCATCTGGCTTCACAGGCTGAGGAGGACTGGATTTCGGAGCAGCTTCTTTTTTTAGATGAAAGCAAGATGGGGAAAATAAGCTGGCAAACTTTCCCTCGTTTTCAGTATCGGTGGGATCTGTGCTCAGTTTTGCCTTCCTTCTCACTCTTAGGCGCTCCGCATCCATGTATCTCTGTTCACTCTAGTTGCCCTGGGCCACATGGTCACTAGCTCTGCCCCTGGGCCCCATAGTTGGGGTCTGAGAAAACCAAAAGAAAGGGAAGCCAGGGGCAGCTGGAGTCATCAGAGGGCTGGGCAAACACCAGCTGTTGCCAAGTCTGGCTGGGGAACAAGCCTGCTGATGAGGGGGACAAGCAGGGAGGGGACAGTTGATCCCTGCTTCCCGTGTCAGTCAACAGGGGGATGCTTTTCCTGTGCAACAGATGGGTCCTGCTCCTGGAATAATGTAATCCGGCCCAACACTAAATATGGCACAGATGTGTTTCTCCTGGGGAGCAGGAGGCCAAGGGATCGAATGTTAGTTGAGTCTATTCGAGAAGACTTTTACAGAAGAGGGGAACTCAAAAGGGGCCTAAAGGATTAGCAGTACTTGGAAGTACAGGAAGGAGGTTGGGACACCCCACAAGCAAGAAAATATTGTGAGAAAGGGCATGCGTGTTGGTTTGGGGAATGGGTGGGCATATTAGGGGGACTGGAGAAAAGGAGTGTGTGGTAAGAAGCAGAGGAGAGGAGGGATAGGGCAAGACCAGATGGAGTGAGGGGGCAAGATGCCATCCTCAGGGAAACGGAGTCCTCCAGGCCAGAGCCCCGGAATGGCAGAAGCAAAAGGGCCTCAGGGATCAGCCAGCGCAACCACCACCACCCCAAAGCCCAATATACAGATAGAGAAACCGAAGTCACCACAGGAGAAGCACCTATACGGGGTCACCAAGCAAGAGACGGTGACGGAGAGACAAGGTAAGCACCCCGGGCTCCAGACCAGCAGTTTGGTCCTCTTCCCATCAGACCACCTTGTCAGACTGGCATTTTGAAACAAAAGTAATGTTTTAGGCAGATTTGGCAGCAGGACGCAGGGGGAAAGAGATTAGTCCAAGGGTGAGCTGCTGGTCACACCGGCCTCAAAGGACCTGGACACGAGCCATGGGAGGACACAGAGCTGGCGGGAAACCAGAGCCGGCGGTGAGGGCGGGAGCTAAGGTCATTTGCAGGCCTTCGTCAGGCCTGGGCAGTGTCTCCTGAGGAGGTCACAGGGCACTTGAACCCATTTATGCCACCTCAGAGGCAGCAGACCACAATCACTACAACTACTACACACGCCCCACCTCCAGGCCCTCCTCCCTCCGACCAGCATCGACACAGATAGCTCTGAGTTTCCTACTCAACCTTTTCGGACCTCCAGTTTATATCTGGTGTGTAGACACGTGTGCTTGGATGATCAGGAGTTTGACTGAAACCCAAACCAGGACCCAAGAGTGTAGACCCTTCCTGGTGGTGAAGAGAGCCTGCCAGGCTAGAACTGCGGGGTGGGTTTTGAGCCTTGATGAGAGGAGCAGGAAATCAGAGCCAAGAGAACAGAAAAACTGTCTTTGTCCAGCTCCTCCCTTGCACAATGAGAGCAACCGTGTAGCAGGGGGCAGGCTTCTTGTGAAGGAAATAACCCGGAAACCAGACAAGCTGCAGTCAGAGCTGAGGCCAGAACCACGGGGGGCCACTCAGGGAAGTGCAAGCGACACCTGACGGTACAGGAGCACAGGTACACAGCGCTGGTCACGGCTGGAGCCGACTAAGCCCTTATACAGACTGTGCTAAGTGCTTTCCACGCAATACTTCATCCAACTGTTACAACTGGAAGAGGGAAATACTACTAGAATTCTCACTTTGCAAGTGAGGAAACTGAAGTTCAAGAACAGCATGAAGTCACAGGGCTAAGACGGACCAAGCACCTGACCCACAGTCCTTGGGGAGGCGCACTTCCCTCCCCAACTCATCTCTTAATAATGCGGGGTAGGGGGTGTCACTGAGTCTAAATACAAGTCATAAAGAAAATTGCTGGAGTTTGACTTTTTTTTTTTTAAGGACTTTATTAAGTGAGCTCTATGCCCAAAGTGGGGCTTGAATTTACAAACCCCAAGATCAAGAGTCGCCTGCTTCACTGACTGAGCCAGCCAGGGACCCCCCTGCCCAGAGTTTGATATTTTTGATTCCATTTCTCATGAAATCACACTCTTCATATCCCGGCAGTTTAAAGAGACAGAGGAAGGTGCAAAACCAAGTATGTGTATCCGACAGTATGGCTCAGTCTTCAGGATCTTGGACTTTGATGCCGAAATGCCAGCTTTGCCTATTCTTGCTGTGACCTCCTGATCAAGTCACTTCTCTAGGGCTCTGCTTCCTCATACATAAAATGAGGCCAAAAGCACCTGAGCTCAGGGGGAGAAGCAAGCAAGATGATGCGTGTGAAACTGAAGGGCCCAGTAAACACAGGTTGTGTTTCGCCATGTGGCACAGGCTGGGGACACTGGGCATCTGCGTGTGGCTGTGACAGGACAGGAAGTAATCTTCCTAATGAGCATAGGTCCTGAATATAGAGTGCAGCCTCTTCTGTCCCTCTGTCTCCTGGCAGGCCTGGGGGCCCCAGAACAACAGAGGAGCAGATACAGGACCCCACAGGCCCAAACATGCAGTTGAAGTCCACTGACTGACATTTCAAGAGCCTCGTGGTCCTCCTGAGGATGGGCAAGGAGGCAGTTATGTTGGGACATATACGAGAAAGGCATCAGGGACTGCTGGGGGCACAGAGAGAACCCGATCAGCCTCACAAGTCTGGGAAGGGGGAGGGATGAGGAATTTCATTCCAGTCTGTGTTGACTAACCTTCCCTTCTCCCGTACAATCTCACAAATGGAAACTTCACCATGTACGACTAGGAGGCTTCCATAGGTACAGTCCTAGAATGGGATGGGGAACAAGATGCAAAAGAAACCCAAGACCTCTTCTTTGCTTTTGGAAAGGTAATTTACCAGCAAATGCCAAATAATATGCACGATTACCTTACTTATCTAAAGGTCCATTTGGCTGGTGTCTTTTGATCTCCTGGAAGCAAACAAAAAACCAAGACAAAGGACCAAAGGCCTTGTGATATCCCTTCTGAGCAGTCAAAGGAAGCATTATAAAGTCCAAGCGCTAAAGGCAGTGCATTTTAACTGCAGGAGAGTCTCTAAAGCCCTCTCCGACTACTTAGTTTTGCTTCAGACAATTGTAAATAAGGTGGCTGATCAGAGGTCACAACCTTGAAGGGAACAGGGAGTGGGAGGGCGGTTAGGGGCAGACATGTTTAAGACAATGAAGAGTGATGGCTGAGACAGCACGCACTCTAGAAAGCAATCAAGAGAGTTCCGAGGACAGCCACTGGGGCCACGCGGGGTCCATGCAAACAGCTCTCCACGTCTTTCCAGACCAGAGGGCCCCGCTGCTCAGACTTCAGACCAGCCTGCAGAGAGGCCGGCTCTCTTGGGGGTGGTGTGGGATATTAGGTACGGCCAGATGTGGGATACGGTGGTGTGGGATATTAGGTACGGCCAGATGGCTTGATCTGGCTAATGAAATGTGCACGGGAACAGCGAGTAGGCAGCACTTCTGGGCAGAAGGTTCAAGAGCTAATGGTCCACCATGGCAAGTAACAACGAACGCTTTCAGCTGGCCTGGGTCCCCAAATGAGGACAGAGACGCCTCCAGGCAGAGCTTCCCCAAACAACGGAGAACAAGGACATGAGCGAGAAATATACCTGTTACCTTTGGGAACTGCTTGTTAACTACTACATAATCTAGTTTATCTTAACAGAAACATCCTAAAAAATTAGAGGTCAGCCCACATTCAGAAAAAGTGTGCATTATCTTTTTTGGCAGATTGCCACTCAAAAGAGTCAATATTATATTTTGTGGCTTAAAGGATAATTTTCAATTATATAAAGATTCACCTACTCCAGGGTTGCCGGATAAATGAGTCATTACCAGATCATGAATTAAATGGAGGAGATAGATCCGGTTTCTGAGTACCTTCTTTACAAAACATACCTGCACAGACACAGGACATATTTGCTGGGTCTCAGGGGCTAGCGCTGCCAGAACTGGCCCCCAGCACCTGCAGAACCAGCCCCAGGCACAAGAAGTGGTATCTACTGGTTCTGTGAGTGCAGAGGGGCTCTGGTCCCTGCTGGGGGGTTTGCAGGCTCCCTTAAACACCTGTATGCACTCTCACAGAAATCCATAATATACTGCTAAGTAAAACAGCAAGCCCCAAATTTCAAAACATACAGTCTTTTAAACCATATATGGAATATTTATAAAACTGACCTTACACTGGGTCAAAAAACAAGTTTCAACAAATCCTGATGGATGAAGACCATAGGAGTTATTTTCTTTTCTTTGACCACAAAGCAATAAGGCGAGAAAACAAAAGCTGCAAGATAACTACAAAAATCTCACATATTCGGAAAGTAGGAAACATATACTTTTAAATAACCCTTGGGTCACACATCCTTACACTTAATCCTCTTAACAATTTATGATGCAGATCCCTGTTTTAGAAAGTCAGGAACTGAGAAAGGAAAGAGAACACAATTTGCTCGAACTTACACAGTGATGGTAGAGCCGGGACTCAAAACCAGGATACAGAATTCTAGAGCCCAGTGCTTTAATAAAGGATATTCTCCTTATACTCCATCTCGCCGGAATTCCTAAGATCCTCCCAAGGCCCATAGTCTCAGTGGATCTGTTATTTCGTGTCTAAGAAAGAACAGCTGTTGAGATGGGAGACATGATGGCCGCTTGCTTTGGGGACACTGACCTTGGATCTACTATGTAGAGATGCATTTCCCTTTTGCTCCTGCCTCGTTTGCGGTCCCCTACCTGGGCTGAGGTATGAAGTGTAGAGGAGTGGAGAGGGAAGTTTCAGGGTGATGTTCCTGGACAGCTTTGAGTTAGAACTCCAGGAAGATTTCCTTTGCTTTTAAAGTTTTTTTTTTTTTTCCACTTGGGAATAAGTGGTAAGTGAACAAAGAGAGACAGAAAGAAAAGTTACTTCCAGATGGCTCGCCATCTTGCTCTAATGCAGATTAAAGAAAATAATCCAACATATCATTAAGCAAACATGAGTATTAATATCATTCATATTATAAACGGAACAGAAGACGGAAATTCAGTCCATATCTTGACATACCTTTGAGGCTAGGGCCTCAGAGCTATAAAATAATTACAGCACCCTGATTCTGAACACGCTGGGAGCTCATGATACCTGAGGTAAGAGGCAAGACCAAAGTGTTCCTAATATCTCCAGGGGTGGCCACCTGAATTATAACCAACCAAACTGCCTCCCTCCTTCGGCAAGGGCCTATTCAAACGGCCACTTAATAGTGTTAACCTACCTTCTCCACCTCTACCAACTTGTGTTGATTCCTGTCAAGATACATTTCTGGCAAACCTCCATGACACCCAGAGCGTCTGCAATACCACTGTGGACCTCAGCTTCTCTCCCTATGCTGTGAGGACATGACTCCTGCCCTCCTCCGTGGGCTCACAAGTCTGAGTTCTGACCATGCAACAAGAAAATAAACGGAAAGTCTGATGGTGGCCCATGTACTAGAAAGTTACCTAAAGTGCTCTGAACTTACCAAGCAGTGGCCCTGGGGAGGGAGAAGGCTGAGAGGTAGGAAGAGGTAGCTGGGCTAGAGGTCCTGAAGGCTGGAATTTTACTCCATCCTTTGGCTTCATTTCTTCCATGGCAGAAGCCACAATGGCCCAAAGGGAGGGAGTAGGTCTCTGGGTCAATACTATTCAGCTTAAAGCTTGAGGCAACCTCCCATCCCCCAGCTCTACCCCACTGCTTGTTCCCCATACCATCAGGGTTTAGCTCCCAGAAAGTCAGTTTGCCAATCAGTAAGTGATCCAAGCACCAGCGTGAGTTTAAGATCAACAAGTCTAAGATCAAAATACCCAGTTATCCAATCAGCAGCGTAATTACATCCTCTCAATCTGTGAAGGGTCACATCAAATACTACTTGATAGGAGGCTATGGGTGTCCCTGGGAAGACCCCAAATGGGAACTCAGCTCAGTGACCTTTCACAAATGGCCGGTTGTGCCTACAGGCTAGACAGATGGTGTGGGGCCCCTGGGGTGAGTGATGGTCCGATGCCTTCAATGAGGCTGTTCCACTGGTCATAGTCCTCTTGCAGGTCTGTGTGGGGAAAAAACAGGAAGGTTAGGGAAATCTTTGTAAGGTCAGCTCACAGAGTAGCTACCGTGGATTTCGGGGCCATCCCAGAGAGGAGCACCAGGGATACGGAAAGGACTGGTTATGGTGGGTGTGATGGTGACGGAACTATGGTAACTACTATTCCCTGAGCGCTTTTATAAATGTGCTTCATAAATGACTTGCTTAACCTGTGACAACTCAATAAGGGTAATAATGACAGAAGGGAGCATTTACTGAAGTGTAATACATCCTAGAGACTGTCCCAACACATGCACTGTTTCATGTAATTTTCACAGTCTCCCTATGCATTAAGTCCTGCATTAGCTATTTTACAGCAGAGGAAACTGAGGCTCAGAGAAGCTACCCGATTCACCCAAGGTCATTCCAGCAGAAAAGTGGTAGAGATGGAATTGAAACCAGGGTCAGAAGGTGTGAGAAATGGAAATCCTGCGTCCAAGCTCAGGGAAGCCGCTGAGCAGGAAGAAAGCTTTGCATATCAGCCAGGAATACACATTCAGGGGGACCTCAGGGACGGGTGGGGGAAAACTGGATGGCAACACCATGAGGCCCCAACACTGGATATGATTCAAGAGAGGGCCCTGGGATCGTAGGCAGATGGGTCTAATGTAGCAAGAACGATCAAAAAGGGTCTAAGGCCTCAGGCGGAGGGAGCAGGGCACAGATGAACAGGCAAATGGTGCTTTTGTTCCAAACAAACAAAAGCTGGAACTGAAGGCAGGGACCACTCTCCTTCATGTCTGGACCCCCAGGGCCCTGCCGAGAACCTGGCATGCAAGAGGTCCTCAACAAGTAAATGTTACATATTCATTAATTCAGAAACTATCAAGCACACCCATGATGGGCCAATCTGTTCTTGGTGCTAAAAATACATCCACACACAAACAGAAACTCTTATCCTCGTTCATAGAGTTCATAATCTAATAGGCAGAAATAACAATAAACACAATAAATTATACCAGATGGGAAAAGGTGGTAAGTACTATGGGGAAAAAACAGAGCACATACGAGAAGCAGTGGTGGTACATGGGAGACAGGGATAAGGGGAGGAAGGGAAGGTACAGGTGTTTAAAAAGGGGGTCAGGGGTGCCTGGGTAGCTCAGTTAGAAGAGTGTATGACTCTTGATCTCAGGGTCATGAGTTCTAGCCCCACGCTGGGTGTAGAGATTACTTAAATAAGAGAACTTAAAAAAAAAAATAAATATTAAAAATAAAACAGGTGGTCAGGGTGGGCCTCACTGGGGATCTGCACAAAGACTTAAAGGAGATGGAAGAAGCCAAGGGACCAAAGGGAACAGTGTTCCAGGCAGAGGGAACAGCAGTGCAAGGACCCTGAAGCGCGTGTGTGCCTAGAGTGCTGGAGGCTCATGAGGCAACACTGAAGGCGGTCTGGGGAGGAGCAGCAGGCTGAATTGTCAGCCTGAGACTTCAAGCCACAGGGAGGGGGGTCAAGAGGGACCAAGGGCCGCATCATGTGGGGCCAGCAGGACACTGGATGTTGGCTTTGACTCTCAGAGAAATGGAGAGCCACCGGAAGATTCGGAACAGGGTATGAGAGATCGGACTTAGTGTCTATCAGGTTCACTCTGGCCACTTGATTAAAACAAGGCCATGTGGGGATGCAAGGATAGGGAGAGACAACCTGGACAGGGTGACAGTCGTGGGGTGAGCACATGTGATGAGGTTCCACATGCAGTCTAAAGGCAGAGCCAAGAGGAATTCTGAGCAATTAGAAAGGGGAGCAGAGACAAGAATGAAGACGTTAGCTTGAGTAACTCGAAATCAGGTTTTGTTGGGGATGTCTATTGGACGGAGAAACACAGAGTGGTGGGTTACACAAATCTGATGTTCATGGGAGAGATCGAGCTGGAGACAAAGTGGGGAATTGTCAGCCTGAGACTTCAAGCCACAGGAGTGGATGGATAACATCAGGGGATATAGGCAGAGACCAGGTCCAAACCCTGAGCCCTGGAAGCAGTAAAGCAGACCGCGGAGGAGCAGATGTCCGGAGAGCAGAAAACCCAACAGTGGGGTGTCCTAGAAGTGAACACAGGCTTTCACGGGGGAGTGCATCACCAACTCCTCGGAAGCGGCTGAGCACTCCAGCTGAACGAGAACTCACCATCGGACTGAGGGCTGTGAGGGTCACTGTCCACACTGAGAAAAGCAGTTCTCACAGGGAACTGGGATGCAAACTCCTGACTGGAGTGGGTTTAAGAGAGAATGCAAAAAGAAGAACCAGAGAGAGTAAAGACGGACATTCTTTTGAGGAGTTTTGTTAGGGGAAACGGGGTGCTAACCGGAGGGAAAAGAGGGATCAAGTGGATATCTTTGAAGAGAAATTTCAGAGTGAGGGAACCTGGTGTGCAGGTGGAGGGGATGGCCTTAGACAGCGGACTGGGAGCTAGTGACCAGGTGCGGAGCTGAGCATCGCACAAAGGTGCGTGGATGAGGCGCTGGGATTTCAAGGAAGTACTGACTACCTCCATTCTTTCAATGAGGTGGGAGGGGGAGTTAATCGGCTCAGAGACAGAGGAGGGGAGGGTGTCAGAGCTCTGCAGAGAAAGGAGAAGGGAGAGCGGAAGAGTAGAGACAGAACCTGCCTATAGCTCTTAGGACAGAAGCACCAATCTCCTTAATACAAGAGAAAGAATATCCCTGGGTCAGCAGCAGATGCAGCCCCAGAGGTCTTTTTCGGAGCAGGGAGAGGTACCGCTCACTGCAACCCATTTTGGTTTCCCATGTGACATGTACCATGTGGCCACCAAAATGCTTTCCTCCCTTTGCAAAGCTAATTGCCCGAAGCGGAGAGTCTGCCCTTTTTAGACTGTCTCATCTCTTCTCGCCTGGTGACACCACAGCCTTGGAGTGGCCCTCAGCCTCTCAGACAGGCCCGTTGCCTGTCCTCCATGATGCGGCTGGACCACCCACACACGTCTAATCATGACATTCCCTCACCAGTGGACTAAAACCCACACTCATTTCACCAAATACATGGCTTCCACATCTGGCTTCTGCCCACTTCTCTGCCTTTATGTTCCACCAATTCACTATCCTGAGCACCTGATACACTGATTCTCCAAACTGGCCACATAAGCCTCTACGCTTTCTGTTTAGAAGACCCTTGCCCCTACCATGGTGAACCAGACTCATCGGTTAAGGTTAAAGACAAGCATCCCTTAATCTAGGAAGCCTCTTCTCCTGGCTGTCCTTTCCTTTCCATCAGCTAGGTGCCTGCTCTCTGTGTCTCCTCAAGACTGAGGCCATACCTTGGCCATCGGACTCACTGGCAGGACAGGGCATCAGCTAAGTGTGTGGGCTCTGGAATCAGACAACTCAGGATGCATTCTGGGCTTGCCACTTAATATCCAGAAAACCTTGGATAAGTTACTTCGATGTCCTAAACTTCATTTCTTCATCTATAAAATGGAGTTAATAATATAAGTAACTACTGGAGATGGTCGTCTTCGGGATTATGTGTGATGGTGAATCTAAAGTACTTAGTAGAAGTCCTGGCACGAAGCAAGTTCTCGATAATCTCCCTACAATCTAAGATTCTCCTTCCCACCCCCTCTTCTGCTGGTCTCTGGTAATGAGCATTCTTAGCTCAACCGACATTGCTCCTGAAGGGAGCCCAATCATGCCATAGTGGGCTCATCTTTTTCTCTTTACCTAATGGCATGATGCTAACAGTTACCAGGGAAAGTGGGCTAAGGACCATGTAGTCAGTCCCCACTGCAATCTCGGGTCATGGATCTATTCCTCTCCTATGAGGTGATAAGGTGCTGCTCTAAAGTCTCTATTAACCCTAAAGTCTCTAAACCCAGGCTAGCATAATGGCTCACAAGGAGCAAGATGAAATCAATAGGTATGTTGATATGTAAATTCAGGTTAAGAGAGTCAATACATTCATAACAGAACAAATATGTTTTAAAAGTAAACTGAGGGGCACCTGGGTGGCTCAGTCGTTAAGTGTCTGCCTTTGGCTCAGGTCACGATTCTGGAGTCCTGGGATCAAGCCCCACATTAGGCTCCCTGCTTGGCAGGAAGCCTGCTTCTCCCTCTCTCACTCCCCCTGCTTCTGTTCCCTTTCTCACTGTATTTCTCTCTGTCAAATAAATAAAATCTTTAAAAAAATAAAAGGAAACTGAATCCATGGGTGCCTGGGTGGCTCATTCAGTTAAGCATCTGCCTTCGACTCAGGTCCTGATCCCAGAGTCCCAGGATCGAATACCACATCGGGCTCCCTACTCAGCAGGCAGTCTGTTTCTCCTTCTGCCCTTCACCCTGCTTGTGCTCTCTCTCGCTCACTCTCTCTCAAATAAATAAATAAAATATTAAAAAAAAAAAAAGGCAAACTGAATCCACACCAAGCTTGTCAGGCAGTTGTTGGACCTGTTAATACACGCAGGCCCTGCAGCTAGATGCCCAGTGCCCAGGCACAGAGGTACCCATCTTGCTGCACATACCACACCCGGCATGTCAGGTTCAAGTCAGGGCATCGCACATGAGAAGGCATCCTGATAAACAGAAAGGGGATAATAAATGGTGATGTGTGGAACCACATGGGGAACAGATGGAGGCACCACGGACATCTAGCTTACCGAACAGAAAATGCAGAGAAGACACTAATGGGGACTTGGAGTATCCAAAGAGCTGCCGTGTGCAAAGGCATCTGAGGCTTCTCTGGGTGGCCCTTGAAGGGAGGACCAGGGCAAGTAGAGAGGAGTCAGAAAGGATCAGATCTTGGTCTTAGGCCAGAGTGAGGTGACTTTGGAAACCCGGGCTGGCCTGGCTCCCTTCTGTAGGAAACCGCACTGTGCACAACACCCCTTAGGGGTCAGTATGGGGCACACAGCAGTAGCTGCCTCCATTCCTTTTTTTTTTTTTTTAAGATCTAATTTATTTATTTATTTATTTTAAATATTTTATTTATTTGACAGAGAGAAACACAGCTAGGGAGGGAACACAAGCAGGGGGAGTGAGAGAGGGAGAAGCAGGCTTCCTGCCGAGCAGGGAGCCCGGTGCGGGGCTTGATCCCAGGATTCCGGGATCATGACCTGAGCCAAAGGCAGACGCGTAATGACTGAACCACCCAGGCACCTCCTACTAGATCTTATTTATTTATTTGAGAGAGAGTGAAAATGAGAGAGATCACAGAGGGAGAGGGAGAAGCAGACTCACCACTGAGCAAAGAGCCCAATGCAGCGCTCGATCCCAGGAAGCTAAGATCATGACCTGAGCTGAACGCAGATGCCTAACCGACTGAGCCACCCAGGTGCCCCTAGTCTCCTCCATGCTGACTGGATCAGAAAGGGACATCTGGTGAAGAGAGCTCCAAGCCTCGGGGTGGGGGTGGGGGCAGTGGGCTATGATGTGCCGCTAAGTAAAGGTGAGCTGGGAGAATCAAGCTGTCTCTCTTGGGAATCTGATTGAAGAAGCCCAAGAAAATATGGCAGTTGGCAGTGGCAGCCACAGAGGAAAGGATGTCACAAGGTGGGGAGACCAAGCGATGAGTGGTCCCAGCCAACCAAAGCTATGAGAGACCAGTTAACTATGAATAGGCAGATGCTACCAGCAAGAGAAAAACCAGAGTAGAAAGGAAAGAATACAGACTGGAGGCAAGAGAACCAAGTCATGAGAGGAAGAGACAGATCGACTGAACCCACGAGACAGACCAGAGAGAGACCAGAAACAGTGTGGTCAGTCCTGCAAAGCTATGTCGGTTCCCGTAACTTTTCACTTCCCACATGGCCGGGTGTTCTTTTAGAAACAAATTCTTTTTTTCTCAAGGTAAATGATTGAATCTCCAGTCCTTGTAAGCAAAGGAACCTAGCCAGAATATCAGTCTTAAAATGGAGAGGTGGAGAGGGCTGACCCTCTCGGTGCTGCCTGTGTGGCGGGACAGGAGACCTCCTCTTGGGGGGAGGCTGCACCACAGACCTCCACAGGCCTTGCCAGTCAGCTGGTCTGTGATGCAGGACACTGGTGGTAAGCCTTCCATGCTTTGTTTTGTTTAAAGCACTTCTACAAATTTAGCCCATTTATCATCATAACCTCCTCTGCAGTACAGATGATATGAGTGAGAATGAGTTAGGACACAGGTAATGGAGGAAAGAGGCGAAAGTTCCATTTACAGGAAACCAAGGCTCAGAAGTGAAATGACTAGGCCAAGGTCATTGGGAGGAAAAGACAAAGTCAGGGTCTCCAGGCTTACAGATACTTTTTTTTCTATAAATCTATGCAACTTTCTCCTTCACTCAGGTTTCCTTTTGCCATACATCTTCCTAACCTGGGACACGTCAGGATAGGCCATTGGGTAGGGAAATCTAAGGGACCCCCACAGCTGTCCACAAACCCCACTTCTCTCCTTACCTAGGTGCTTCTGCAGGAAGGCCAACATGGCCCTCACCATAATCTCCTGACCTTCATAAGGGTCCAAGCTCCCGCGGTTTTGCGTGGAGAAGAATTTCCCAATCCAGTTACCAGCCACAAAAGCAAAGTCAGTTTGACTCCGATGAACAGAACCACTAGAGGAAAAGAGAAACAAGTCACTGGTATAGGTCTGAAGGTGAGAGCACACAAATATTTACTAAGCACCTACCATGGGCAAGGGGATTTACGTGCATTACCTCTGAGTTTTCATCAGTCTCAGAAGGGAAGCATTTTCCTTTTGATGAAATAAGAGGCAGTGATCTGCCCAAGGTCCCACAGCCAGGAAGGGACAGAGTTAGGACTTGAATGCTGGTATGTGTGGCTTCAAAGCTGCCTCAACCCCTAGACCACAACGTCTGACAGTGCCAGGAAAAGGATGAGTAGGTGGAGGGGGTGGGCGTAGGGGAGGAGGGGAGGAGGGGAGGTGGTGAGGTGGCAAGGCCTATTTTGCTGTGATTATAAACTGCTGTGCTTTGGCTTCTCCCTGGTGACTTCTGAATAGTCACAAAATACACCAGCTCCGTCTTTGTTGGAACTGTGCCACAAAGTAAACAGGAAAAGGAACTATCTGCTCTTACTGAAGAAATCAGAAAAGTAAGAGTAAACACCTATAAAAGAGGGCTTCTAGATTAGAATTTAAATTCCTAGCTATCAAATATATTTAATTCAAAAGCGAAATTCTCACTAGGTTCATTTTGGGCTATGATTTGCAGCTAAATATTTACTAGGCAATTCAACGAGGGAAGAAAATCTAAACGCTAAACTTTGGTTGACACCATGCAGAAAATCTGACTTAGTTAAATCACCCTTGGGTTCTCCTTCCCAACTACTCTGGCCTCCTTTCCCTCCAGCGGTCACCATTATCCTCCATCTAACTGGGGTGGGGAAATTGCCGAGCAGTCCCCTGCAGCCTGGAGATCAAAAGGGAAGGGTAGGACTGGCCCTAAGACAGCCAGCCTAGCCAAGAGGAGCAAGGGAAGAAGTACTGACTACGGGGTTCCCAGCATTCCAGCGCTATGGATTCAGCATTTCAACTATCCGAGTAATTCCAGAACCCGTGACATGTAGTTACTTGTTTTGCTGAACTTGGACCTGGCATCCCTGAGGCACGTGTGGTCAGGCTCTGTTAGGCTTGAGTGCAGGGCAGAAGTAAGTAGGAGACTTGTCCGTGGGCCCTCAGCCCTGTACCTGAACTCTACGCCACTTCCGATCTACGGTGCCGATCTAAGGGTCACTCAAAATTTTCTTTCTGTGATAAGTGGCTCCTGAGAGAAAATCACCTGACAGTGCTAGCAATGGAACTGAAGAGAATATGGCTTCTCTTGGGCAGAATATGGATGGTTTATGGAAGATATCTGAATTGAGGTATTCAAGGTCTCCAAAAGTCTATATCGTGAATGTCAAGGGTCTATTGTATTTACACTCTTCAAAAGACTCGATAAAATTCTCAAATGAGGTTAGAGATCTCTGGAGTCCATCCAGACCCACACTTCCCTCTCCACCTCAAAATCCCACAATACCCTTTTTCCAGAAAGCAACAGATAAATCCTGTCATCGAGCCACATAAAGTAGTAAAGGAATTGGCTGTAGATGGAGCTAAGTAGAGGAGGACAGATAGGAAACCCTAAAGGAATTAAGACTTTGCACTTCAGGAAGTATTTAAGTATTGTATTAATGGGTAGAACTTACAGATAATTTAGAAGAAATTAAGAGAGCCATTACTGAGTAGCAAATGGAGAGGACACTGGGAATCGTGATTATGACCCGGGGGCTTACTCACAGGACAGTTATGATCCTGGATTGTTCGTGCTGGGTACATATCTTCTTCATCAAGTTGACACTCTCCACTGTCTGGAATTTCTCAGCATTGATAAAGAACACAGGGCCTCGGGCTTTGGGGTAAAAGTCAAGTTCCAGAGGAAACATCCAAGCATCCAGAGCCACAGCACACCTGTGACAAGACCAGACCTTTGGAACTGCCATGCAGAAACCCAGGCAACAAGAGTCAGGCCCATGGAGGAGGGGCAGGGTTCTTCCCTTCAGTGAGACAAAGGCTCAGAAAGCCAGGAAGGGGGTACCAGAGCCCAGACCCTTCAGTTAGGATCTTGGATAGAGATCACTTTTACCTGTCACCAAAGATCCCTCTAGATTTTATTTATTTGTTTGTTTCTTTATATTTATTTTAAAGTAGGCTCTATGCCCAACACGGGGCTTGAACTCACAACCCTGAGATCAAGAGTTGGATGTTCTACTCAATGAGCCAGCCAGACACCCTAGATCCTTCTAGATTTTAAACTTCCTGACAGCAAGGATCAGACCTTTTCCTGGGTCTACTCTCAGGCAGCTAACCTGGGTTACCCAGAAGGCACTTCATTCATTCAACATTCATTGAGTACCTACTGTGTGCTTAGCCCTGTGCTGTGGATACAGAGATAAATGACACAGTTCTTGCTCTTAAGGAGCTCCCAGTCTAGAACAGGAGACAGACTAGACAAGGTAATGAAATAGAGCTTAGTGTCCTGACTGCACGAGGAGCTACGTGAAGCCACAGTGTGCGCAGCACGGGAGGTCAGGAAAAGTTTCCTCGGTGCCACAGCTCAAAGACATGGCCAGCGTGTCAAGCAGTCTGTCACCTGGGGCAAAACTAAGGCCTTAAGATTTGCTCCTCTCCCCACCCAGAGTCCCTCCAGTCTTCTCCATCTCAATAAAGGACAATCATCTCCCACTCAAATTCTAAAACATATCCTGACTCAATTCTCATCTCTCCATCCTAATGCTAATCCAGTGGATTCTGAAATAGCCTTCCTCTAACTGGCCTCCTGGCTTTCAGTCTTGTCCTGCTAGGATCCACTCTTTATATAGTACTCAGAGGATTGTTTATTTTTTTAATTTTTAATTTTTTTTTTTTAAGGTAGGCTCCATGCCTATCATGGAGCCCAACACAGGGCTTGAACTCACGACCCTGAGATCAAGACTTGGGGTAAGATCAAGTCAGACACTTAATCCACTGAGTCACTCAAGTGCCCCCTTGGGGAATCTTTTAATGTGTAAATAAGATTTTTCTTGGGGTACCTGTCTGGCTCAGTCAGAAGAAGGGGTAACTCTTGATCTCGGGGTTGTGAGTTTGAGCCCAACGCTGGGTGTAATGATTAGTAAATAAATAAATAAAAACTTGGGGGAAAAAAAGATTTTTCTCTGCTTGAAACCCTTAATGGTTTCCCATCATAGCTGGAATAAAATTGAACCCTCTTACTCTGGCCAAAAGGCCATGTAATCTAGCCTGTTTATCTCCCTGATCATATCTTAACTCCCTTCCCTCTCACTCACTGTGCCTTTCCCACACTGACATGGCAAGCTTCCTTCTACCTCAGGGCCTTTGCATCAGCTGTTCCCTCTGCCCAGAATACTCCTTCCCTAGACCTTCATATGGTCGGCTTCTTTAGAAGTCTTGGCTTGTGACACTTCCTGAAAGAAGCCTCCAATTACTCCGGCGTATCAGCCTCAATTACTTTCCTCACTGTACCTGAGTGCTGTCTCCTCCCACAATAACATAATTCTATGAAATCAGAGATCTTATTTCCTTGTTCACCAGAGTCCCCAGCTCCCAAACCAATGCCTAGTACATAACACTCATGTGACAAATACTTGGTCAATGAATGAATGGTGCGTGGAGCTCACAGAAGCATCGCTGGGAAACTCACCGAAACTGGGTCTCCTTGGCCAAAGCCAAAACAGCTGTGGCCCCGCCAAATGAATGTCCCATCACAGCCACGCGGCTCATGTTGATGCTGCCCTGGGGAAAGCGGAGAACTGAACCGAATCAGAAATGCGGGGCTGCTCTTTCAGGAATTCTTCAGAGGCAAGAGGCAGAGAGACAATGAGGCAAAAGCACCATCCAGGGGGTGAGCTCCCGCCTGCAGGGTAAGAACCTGTTGCTCACCGGAGAGCAGCCAGTCAGGCAATCCCCAGACTGGGCAACTTCCTGTGGTCAGGAATTCTGAAAACTATGCTCTTCATCTTTGTTTTTGTAATCATACCACCTACAACACCTGGACCAGGGGAGACATCCAAATACACGTGAATAAACAAGCAGGCCTAAATGATGTGATTCCACACATCTCCACCCGTGAGAGCACGTCAGGAACCAGCACCCTCCTCGGCCCCTAGATCCCTGCCTTACAGTCAGTCCTAAGGGGACACAGGAGCCAAGTCAAGGATAGAACGGAAAGTTCCTGCTGCCTCCACATCCCTGTGAGGGCAAGGCCTGCTCCTGCAGAAACAAACTCAGCTTCTACTTCCTCTGGGTATCTGTCCTGACTTGGATGTGGCAGAGTGAGTCGGCTTGCTCTTCCTGCTCCACAGTATCTATTTCCATTGTCCCCAGAAGCCTTCAGGGCATGGTTATATAAGAAGCCAGTGCAACCAGGGCCCAGGGGCTCGGGAAATCTCTCTAGCCTTTGTGGCTGCTAGAAGCCTGCTCTCCTCTCCTCTCCCCAGTTTCCACCCTGAGGCTCTGTACCTAAATTCTCCCCCTTTGCTTAGTACCTACAGACCAACAACTTGGTTGATGGCCACTTCAGCTTTTTTTTTATAGGTTAATATATTTATATGCGCCGAAAATCAGGAGCATATAGTGAAGTCACCCACGTACCACATTCCCTTTCCACACCGCTGTCCAACACGTACCCCCAAACGGGTTAGTTTCTTCAGTGTCTCTGGAGAGCTTACTTATGCACACACAGGTAAATGTGAATCTCTATGTCCCCACTTTTCACACAAAACTTACCTTTATGCATAATAATATTAAATAAAGACCTTCCTTATCCTTTTTTTTAAAGATTTTATTTATTTGAGAGAGAAACACAGTGAGAGAGGGAACACAAGCAAGGGGACTGAGAGAGGGAGAAGCAGGCTTCCCGCCGAGCAGGGAGCCTGATGTGGGGCTCGATCCTGGGACTCCAGGATGGTGACCTGAGCTGAAGGCAGTTGCTTAACCAACTGAGCCACCCAGGCGCCCCCCTCTTATCCTTTTTTATACCTACATCTGGTTTCCCCATGGTGTAGATGGCTGGCCGATCACCAAATCTGTCCCTCTTCTTCCCAGATACACAGCTACACTCTGCTTCCCAGTGGCTGCAAGTGGCCTTGGGACTGAGTTCCAGCCAACAGAAGGAGCAGGAAAGCAGTATCTCCACTTCCAGGCCTGACCCACAAAGAGTGTTTCGTCCAAACCTCCACGCCCTTCCCTACTCCTGGCCTAATGCACACAAGGGTTTCACAAGTGGAAGAGGGTAGACCTATGAGCTGAAAGAAGCCTGGATCCCTAAGACACCCCTTGCCAGAGGAGCAGCCACTTACAACTTCATGTGGGAGAGAAGTAGATTTCTACTGTGTTAAGCTACTGAGATCTGGGACTTAGGAGTTACAGCAATTAGCATTACCAAAACCATTGTCCCATAATTTATTAAAGCACTTCTCTTAGTGGACAACACTTAGGATATTACCAATCTTTTGCTGTTACAAACAATGGTGGAATGAATAACCTTGCACATATATCATGCTGCCTGGACACATAGAATACGTTCCCAGAACTGGACATCGCTGGGCCGGGGAATATGCACACTTTACTGCTGACAGCTGTTGCCAACCTGCCCTGCGTGGGGTAATTTGTAATCTCACGGGCAGGAGCAGGGAGCTACTTCCCCAGCTTTGCCAATAAGAGTGAGTAATCAATTTTCAGAGCTTACTCTCCTAGGTGAAAATGTTCTTAGCTATTTTTATTCTGTCTTCCTCCAAATCATAATCCAAAACTCCAGCCTGCCCAATGCCTGGCTCAGGCTCACAGGCTTGCGGCCCTACACTTCAGTGCCCGGGACTCTGTCTGCCTGCTAGGGGCTGGCAGCATGCACCACCCTGTTGGAAAAGTGCTTCAGATGTCGGCCCTCCCAGCTGCCCTCCCGGCAGGTACTGTGCCCTGGATGGCCTTGACTCGACCAGAGCCTTTGGAAGGCATTTTCTAACAAGTCTGTGGGGCACACAGCATAAGGCTTTGGGATCAAAAGGCCCCAGTCTGAAGTCTGATTCTACCACTCACTTAGCTGTGTAACCTTGGGCAGATACTTAGCCTCTTTGATCCCTGGTTTCTTTCTATGTAAAGAGCTAATAATGTGGGGCACCTGGGTGGCTCAGAGGGTTAAAGCCTCCGCCTTCGGCTCAGGTCATGATTTCAGGGTCCTGGGATCGAGGCTCCTGTTGGGCTCTCTGCTCAGCAGGGAGCCTGCTTCCTCTTTCTCTCTGTCTGCCTCTGCCTACTTGTTATCTGTCAAATAAATAAATAAAATCTTTAAAAAAAAAAAAGAGCTAATAATGCTTGCTGCATAAGTTTGTTTGAGGGTCTCTTATCAGAGTAAGTACTCATACAGCAGTAATTGTTATTTTATGTATATTTATATATATGTATGTATGTACATACATACACTATTCTCCTTCATGCAATGATACAATGGAATACTACATGGCTATTAAAAATCATGCCATAGAAAAACATGAACTGGCTTAAGAAGACATTCAGACTATTAGGCTAAGTGAAAAAAGGGTCAGAAAACAGCTTGTATTAAATAGTAACATTATTGTTTTTAAAAACATATACATAGGTGTTACGTGTTTTAAAGGAACTGGAAAGACGAACGTCAATATGCAAAAAAAACCGGCCTTTTTTTCTTCACGCTTTTGTGTGATTTCTTAGTTCTCTAAATAGAGCCTGAGCTACTTTGAAATCAGGTGGGAAAGATCGGGCATGGGGTGGGGTAGGGCATTGGGAATATATCTGCATAGGTAGCAAATTCCATAGGTGGGGCAGTTTCTATCCTCCTGGGAAGATTTTTGAGATTCCTTCACAGGGAGGAATCAGCCTGCTGGAGACACAGGTTGGTTGTTGCTCAATAGCCCTTCCACTGGGGAATGAGACATCTTTCTCTTATCTGTGTGGCCCCGTAGGGATGCCAGTCCTGGCGCTCAGGTTCCCCTGACCCAGAAGTGGGTGTATAACATAGGCAGGCCAATCAGAACACCCTGTCCCTCTGGTACAGTGACTGGTCCGGAAGGGACACATAACCCAAGCAGGGCCACAGCCTTCTCAGAAAGTGGAAGCCGACAGAATCTCATTTCCTTTTAAATTTGAAGCTACACTGAAATACAGACTTGGGATGCCAGCAACTATCTTTTCTGCCTAGTGGAGAGTACGGTGAGAATGAAGCCCACACACAGAGTGGAACTGAGCCAGGAGAAGGAAAACAGCATGCCAGAGCTTTGATGACAATATCTGAGACCCTGGATCTCGCTACGCTGGCCTAAAGCCAGTCTGCCTTTGGTCTTCCTCACTTATTTGAGCCAATAAATTCTCTTTTGGTTTAAGCTGAGTTAGGTTTCTGTTATTTGTAACCCCCAAAGTCCTGATGAATACATGTTCTCCAGGACATACCAACTGCTGCCATACCTTCAAGGTCAGCAGATCCAGCCCATCCGGCAAGATATTGAGGACGATCTGCCCAGCAGTAACCTCTTGCAGGATCCTCAACACCCGCGTGCACTCGCTTACCCTCTGATGCACCTGCAACAGAGACAGTCATGGTGGGAGCTGGAACACAGCACAACCGTCCCGCAAGAACCTCACAGAGCCAAGGGAGGCTGCAGGCAGTGTGTGCCCGCCGTGATCTCAGCAAGCACTGTGGACTCCACACCCGAGAGGCTCGGCAACCTCCTAGCAGCTCACACAAGCACCACCTAACAGTCCACTGGACTCAGCACTGCTATTCACTACTCTAGCCACCTCCCCATGGGGCGTCAGGAGGACCCAATAAGATAACATATATGAAAGCACCCTGAACACAAAAGTAATGAGTGTTTTTTTAATCAACCCAGTACTGGATTCTACTTGCCTATTTGTAGCATACATCTATTATTTTTCTCTGCCTAGCACTTACTTGCCCCCAATTCACCCATTACCCCTGACTTTTGATGACTATGACGCCCTCAAATCTGTTGACATATTGCTAATGAAAATTTCCCATTTGGGTACTTCTCCTGGGCCCAGGAGCCTCCCTCCGGGATTTTTCATACTGCAGTTAGGGCAGGTGTGACAACTGGGGGACAACCCCCCAGACAGCCCTGTTCTTTCAGGTGGGAGGGAAATATATGCAACTCAGTCCGTCAAGAGCTGTGGTTCTAAGCTAATCTGCAGATAAGACCAGCCAGCAGAGGAGACAGAGAAGGAAAAAACATCTCGATGGTCTCCGGCTCCAGTGGTCCTGCCCCCTTACACTTAGCCTATATAAGGCAGTCAGTTCTCTGTTTCGCCCACCAAGAGTAAATGGAGTTTCCGTTACCTGCAATTGTTAAGAGTCTTGATTACCACCCCATTTCTCCACTGTGGCAAGCTCAGACTCACTATGAGTGAGATTTCAGGACAGAAGCTTAGTTCAAAGTCTTCTTAGTGACTGTTAGTGTCAGGAGGACAGGCTTACTGACTCTCCTTCTCCATCAGGCACAAGCCTACCTGGCAATTGCGGACATAGAATTCCTTCTCCCCTTCCTCAATCGGACGGTAAGGGATCCATTCCTCCTCCAGTGGCTCCTGAGTCAGCTGGCTCTCCCCCGGGGCCTGCTTGCAGAAACAGGTGGTCGCGGCTGACCCGTCCCTGAAATACACACGCCGCTGGAGAAACTAGAGGACACCTCAGAGCTTATTTCTCCCCTTTAGCAAATCCTTCACTCTCGCCAAGACTCTTGATCATCTTTTGGCTCGCAGAGACAAACGTCTGGGGGAATACTTGGGAGAGTAAGACACAGATTTTGAAGACTGACTTGGATTTGGACCCCCCAACTCAGCTGTGTACATCCCAGCAAGTGAACCTTTGAACTTTGATTTCCTCACCTTGAAAATGAGTAGAATACCTGCCTTGCATGGTCATTGCGAAGACTAGAAATAATATTTCGCAGTAAGGGACTAGCCTCTATCCTCGCTGACTGGCGCCAGCCAATCCAAGAGCTCCTTATGGACTTTACCCTCTCACCTGTGTTCTGGAACAGCAACCACAAAGCCGTGGGAGGCCAGCTCCATGCAGAAGGCTGAATACAGTGTCCTAGGGATGCAAGAGAGGAGAGGAGTGGTCAAAAGAATTGCTCCCCCTGCAGCTCCCATTCCAACTATGCCCTGCTAGTGACCATCTCAAAAGACTGAATGGAGGAAGTTTCATCTGTAGGCGTCCTCCCTCCTCAAGGCACTTTCCCTGGTTAGCAGACCACTCATCTCACCAAGGCTCCAAGAAGCATCTGTAAATCCATCCACAGTGTTTTCAACCCCACACAAACTCTGATTCATCTCCTCCATCCACCCCCAATACAGTGTGGCTACTTAAATAATTGTATTTTTATTGTCTATATAGTACTGTATGTCTCCCAAACCAGTTGATCAGATCCTTGGAGACAGGTACTCTGGCTATTTCTGTAATATGCAAATATGCACCTGTAATTCAGCATGAGAATCTGTCCATCCTCCAACTTCCCAGAAAAAAAGGAACATGGCAGACACTGTCAATTGCCTAAACACTTATTTTTCTCTCCTCCTTAGTAGCAGAATCCGATTTTCAGCTGAAGATACAGCCATCAGCCATGACATTTCCAGTCTCCCCTGCAGCCAGGTTTAGCAAAGTGATTAAGTTCCAGCCCAGCAACAGAAATATAATAGTGCCCTCATTATAAAATAAAATAAAAATATATAAATAATATTTTTAAAAAATCACTTAAGTATTGTTCATAATACTTATTATATATTTTCTATTTTATTTAGTATTACTTTTTATTAGATATTCATGACTTTGTTATTAGCACGATTATTACAAAATAAAAATATTTTTAAAAATCTCTTAAAAAGGGACGCCTGGGTGGCTCAGTTGGTTAAGCAACTGCCTTCGGCTCAGGGCATGATCCCGGAGATCCGGGATCGAGTCCCACATCGGGCTTCCTGGTCTGCGGGAAGCCTGCTTCTCCCTCTCTCACTCCCCCTGCTTGTGTTCCCTCTCTGGCTGTGTTTCTCTCTGTCAAATAAATAAAATCTTTAAAAAAAAAAAAATCTCTTAAAAAATATTTTAAGTTTAAAAAAAGTAGAATTAACTTGAATAATATATTTTATTTAATTCAATAGAGCCAAAATATTATCACTTTAACACATAATCAAAATGTCTGAATTAGGGGTGCCTGGCTGGCTCAGTCAGTACAGCATTTGACTCTTGATCTCAGGGTCATGAGTTTGAGACCAAGGCTGGATACAGAGATTATTTTAAAAAAGAATGTCGAATTAATGAAATATTTTATTAAGCTCTTTTTTTCCAAATGAAGTCTTTGAAATGCAGTGTATATCTTATATGGCAGCACATCTCAGTTTAGACCGGCCATATTTGTTACGTTCAACAGCCACATGTGGCTAGAAGCTACTGTAAAGAACAGAGCAGCTCTAGTCATTGGGATGTAAGCGACTGCATTGTACATTGTAAGGTCCAGTTTTGGAATCCAAGCCGCCATCTGTTTACTCATAAAAACAGCTCCAGGTGTTATGGACAAATGGCCCCTGGAAAACAAGGGCAAGCCAGGTTGGGGGAGACGCCCAATCAGTTAAACCCCTTAATCTCCCATCCAGGGAGGGTCCCGGGGAGGTATTTAGATGCAAACTAAGAATGCGCCGCCCCCTCCAGGAACTCCTCTGGGAACTCGGGGTTGGATGGGAATGCCCAGGTGCCCCCACCTCCAGGGTCCAGGGCCCAAGGAGGTGCAAATTAACTCAGGCAGGCCACGTGAGTGGATCAGCTCCGCTGCGGGCGTGACATTAATCAGCTTGTGATTTGGGGGGATGCCTAAAAAAGGTGGCCTGATAGGGCGCCTGGATAGCTCAGTTGGTTAGGCGACTGCCTTCGGCTCAGGTCATGATCCTGGAGACCCGGGATGGAGCCCCACATCGGGCTTCCTGATCAGTAGGAAGCCTGCTTCTCCCTCTCTCAGTCCCTCTGCTTGTGTTCAGCAAGCAGTCCCTCTGCTTGTGTCTAGCTATGTTTCTCTCTGTCAAATAAATAAAATCTTTAAAAAAAAAAAAAAAAAAAAA